>JAWDGP010000886.1:0-15947 GCA_033675545.1 Elysia crispata
AACAAGTATAAGTACAACTACAACTACAACAAGTACAACTACAACTACAACTACAACAAGTACAAGTACAACTGCAACTACAACAAGTACAACTACAACTAAAACTACAAGAAGTACAACAAGTACAACTACAACTACAACTACAACAAGTACAACTTCAAGTACAACTACAACTACAACAAGTACAACTACAACTACAACAACAACAAGTACAACTACAACTACAACTACAACAAGTACAACTTCAAGTACAACTACAACAAGTACAACTACAACTACAACAAGTACAACTACAACTGATACAAGTACAAGTACATATACAACTACAACAAGTACAACTACAAATCCAACTACAACATTTACAACTACAACTAAAAATACAATAAGTACAATTACAACTACAACATTTACAACTACAACTACAACAAAACAAAGTACAAGTACAAGTACAACTATAATAATTTCAACTACAACTACAACTACAACTGTTACAAGTACAAGTACAACTACAAAGAGTTCAACTGAAACTACAATTACAACAAGTACAAATACAACTACAGCACGTTAAAATACAACTACAACTACAACAACAACAACTTCAACTAAAACTACAACTACAACTACAACAAATAAAAGGAAAGGTACAACTACAACAAGTACAAGAACAACTACAACAACAACAAGTACAAGTACAACTACAAGTACAACTACAAAAAGTATAACTACAACTACAACAAGTACAACTACAACTACAACGACAACACGTACAATATGTACAACTGCAACTACAACAAGTACAACTACAACCATTAAAAGTAGAAATAAAACTACAAGTACAAATACAACTACAACTACAACTACAACATGTACAACTACAACTAGAACTACAACAAGTACAACGAAAACTACAACTACAACAAGTAAAAACTACAACCATAAAAAGTACAAATAAAATTACAAGAAGTACAAGTACTACTACAAGTACAACTACATTTACAAAAAGTACAAGTACAACTACAACTCTAACAAGTACAACTAGAATTACAACAAGTACAACTAAAACTACAAGTACAACTAAAACTACAAATACAACAAGTATAAGTTTAACTAGAACTTCAAAAACTACAACTAGAACTACAACAACTACAAGAACAATAACAACAACAACTACAAGAAGTACAAGTACAACTACAACTACAACTACAACAACTACAAGTACAACTACAACTACAACTACAACTACAACAAGTACAAATACAACGACATCTACAACAAGTACATCTACAAATACAACTACAACAAGTACAAATACAACTGCAACAAGTACAAATACAAGCACAACGAGTATAAATACAAGTACAACTACAACAAGTACAAGTACAACTAAACTACAAAAAGTACAACTACAACTACAACTAAAACAAGTACACCTACAACTACAACAAGTAGAACTACAACTAAAACTACATCAAGTACAAGTACAATTACAACTTCAAGAAGTACAATTACAGCTACAACCAAAAGACGTACAACTGCAACTACATTAAGTACAACTAAAACTACAACTACAACAAGTACAACTACAACTACGACTACAACAAGTGCAACTACAACTGCAATTATTAAAACTACAAGTACAACTACAACAAGTACAACTACAACTACATTAAGGACAATTACAACAACTACAAGTACAAGTACAACAAGTACAAGTCCAACAACAACTAGAACAAGTACAACTCTAACTACAAATACAACAAATACAAGTACAACTACAACTACAAGAAGTACAACAACTACAACTACAACAACAGCAACTACAACTACAACAAGTACAACTACAACTACAACAAGTACAACTACAACTACAAGTACAACAAGTACAAGTACAACTACAACTACAACAAGTAAAAGTACAACTACAACAACAACAACAAGTACAACTTCAACTACAAGAAGTACATGTACAACTACAACTACAACAAGTACAAGTACAACTACAACTACAACAAGAACAACTACAACTACAACTACAACAAGTACAACTACAACTACAACAAGTACAACTACAACTACAACTACAACAAGTACAACTACAACTACAACTACAACAAGTACAAGTACAACTACAACTACAACTACAACAAGTACAACTAGAACTACAACTACAACAAGAACAACTACAACTACAACTAAAACAAGTACATATATATCTACAACTACAATAAGTACATTACAACTATAACAAGTACAACTACAACTACAAGTACAACAAGTACAACTACAACAAAAACAACTATAACTACAAAAAGTAGAAGAACAACTACAACTGCAACAAGTACAATTTCAACAAGAACAACAAGTACAACTACAACTACAACTACAACATGTACAACTAGAACTACAACTTCAACAAGTACATCTACAACTACAACAAGTACAAGTATAACTATAACTACAACAAGTACAACTACAACTACAACTACAACAATACAACTAGAACTAAAAAAGTTACAATAACAACTACAACTACAACAAGTACAACGAGAACTACAACTACAAGAAGTACAACTACAACAAGTATAACTACAACTACAACAAGTACAACTACAACTACAGCTACAACTGCAACTACAACAAGTACAAGTACAACTAAAAATACAACAAATACAAGTACAACTACAACTACAGCAATTTAAACTAGAACTACAACAAGTACAACTACAACTACAACTACAACAAGTACAACTACAACTACAACTACAACAAGTACAACTACAACTACAACTACAACAAGTACAACTACAACTACAACAAGTACAACTACAACTACTACTACAACAAGTACAACTACAACTACAACTTCAACGAGTATACCTACAACTACAACAAGTACAACTACAACAACAACAACAACAACAAGTACAAGCACACCTACAACAACAACAAGTACAAGTACAAGTACAACTACAACTACAACTACAACAAGTACAACTACAACTACATCATTTCAAGTACAACTACAACTACAACAACTATAACTACAACTACAACAAGTACAACTACAACTACAACTACCACAAGTACAACCGCAACTACAACTAGAACAACTGCAACTACAACAACAACAAGTACAACTACAACTACAACTACAACAAGTACATTTACAACTACAACTACAACAAGTACAACTACAACTACAATACGTTCAACTACAACAACAATTCCAAAAAGTACAACTGTAACTACAACTACAACAAGTACAACTACAACTACAACTACAAAAAGTACAAGTACAACTACAACTACAACAAGTACAACTACAACTACAACTACAACAAGTACAACTACAACTACAACTACAAGTACAAGTACAACTACAACTACAACAAGTACAACTACAACTACAACTACAACAAGTAAAAGTACAACTACAACTACAACAAGTACAACTACAACTACAACAAGTACAAGTACAACTACAACTACAACAAGTATAAGTACAACTTCAACTACAACAAGTACAACTACAACTACAACTACAACAAGTACAACTACAACTACAACTACAACAAATACAACTACAACAAGCACAACTACAAGTACAACTACAACTACAAAGGTTACAAGTACATCTACAACTACAACAAGTACAAATACAACTACAACTACAATAAGTGCAACTACAACTACAACAACAACAAGTGCAACTACAAGTGCAACTACAACAAGTACGGTACAACTACAACTACAACAAGTACAATTACAACCATAATTACAACAAGTACAACAACAACTACAAATACAACTACAACAAGTACAACTACAATTACAACTACACCTACAACAAGTACAAGTACAACTTCAACTACAACATGTAAAACTACAAGTATAACAAGTACAAGTACAACTATAACAAGTACAAGTACAACTACAACTACAACAAGTACAAGTACAACTACAACTATAACATGTAGATGTACTAGTATAACTATATCTACAACTACAAGAAGTACAAGTACAACTACACTAAGTACAAGTACAAGTTCAACTACATCTACAACAAGTACAACTACAACTACAACACGTACAAGTACAACTGCAGCTACAACAAGTACATCTACAACTACAAGTATAACAAGTACAACTACAACTACAAACAACAAAACAACAACAAGTACAACTACAACTACAACAAGTACAACTTCAACAACAACTACAACAAGTACAACTACAACTACAACAATAACAAGTACAACTACAAATGCAGCTACAACAAGTACAGGTACAACTACAGATACAAAAACTACAAGAACAAATACAACTACAACAAGTACAAAAATAACTACAACTACAAGAAGTACAACTACAACTACAACTACAATAGGTACAAGTGCAACTATAAGTTCAACAAGTACAGCTACAACTACAGCTACAACAAGTACAACTACAACTACAAGTACAGCAATTTGAACTACAACTACATTAAGTACAATTAAAAGTACATCTACAACTACAAAAAGTACAAAAACAACTACAACAACAAAGTACAACTACAACTACAACAAGTACAAGTACAACTACAACTACAACAAGTACAACTACAACTACAACAAGTACAAAATCAACTACAACAAGTACACAAGTATCACTACAACTACAACAAGTACAACAAGAATTACAACTACAACAAGTAGAACTACAACTACAATTACAACAAGTACAACTACAACTACAACTACAACAAAAACAAATACAACTACAACTACAACAAGTAGAGCTACAACTACAACAAGTACAATTACAACTACAACTACAACAAGTACAACTACAACTACAACTACAAGAAAAAAAAGTACAACTACAACTATAACATATAAAAGTAAAACTAAAGCTACAACAAGTACAAGTACAACTACAACTACAACAAGTACAACTACAACTACAACTAGTATATGTACAAGTAAAACTACAATTACAATAAGTACAAGTTCAACTACAACGACAACAAGTACAAGTGGAACTAGAAGATATTCAAGTAAAAGTAAAACTACAACTACAACAAGTACAATTGCAACTACAACAACTAAAACTACATCTAAAACAAGTACAAGTACAACTACAACAAATAAAACTACAACTACAACTACAACAACCACAACAAGTACAAGTACATTTACAACTACAACAAGTAAAAGTACAACCACAACTACAACTACAACAAGTACAACTACAACTACAACACGTATAAGTGCAACTACAACAAGTACAAGTATAAGTACAACTAAAACTACAACAAGTACAAGTACAACTATAACTACAACAAGTACAAGAACAAGCAAAACTACAACAAGTACAACTACAACTACAACAATTTCAACTACAACTACAACTACAACAAGTACAACTGCAACTACAACAAGTAGAAGTCCAATTACTACTACAACAAGTACAAATAAAAGTAAAACTAATAACACAAAAAATACAACTACAACTACAATAAGTACAAGTACAACTAAAACTACAACAGTACAATTACAACTACAACAAATACAACTACAACTACAACTACAACAAGTACTACTACAACTACAACAAGTACAAGTACAACTATGACTACAACAAGTACAATTACAACTGCAACTAGTACAACTACAACAACAACAAGTACAAGTACTACTACAACTACAACAAGTAAACATTCAACTACAACTACAACAAGTAAAACTACAACTACTACAACAAGAAGTACAACTACAACTACAACAAATACAAGTACAACTACAACAAGTAAAACTACAACAAGTAAAATTACAACTTCAAGAAGTACAACCAGAACTACAACTACAACAAGTACAACTACAAACTACAACAAGTACGAGTACAACTTTAACTACAACAAGTACAACTACAACTATAACAAGTACAAGTATATGTACAAGTACAATAAGTACAAAAACAACTACAAGTAAACAAGTACAACTGTAACTACAAGAAGTACAACTACATCTACACTAGAAAAAGTACAAATACAGCTACAACTACAACTACAGAAAGTACAACTACAACCACAACAAGTACAACTACAAATACAACTACAACAAGTACAACTACAACTACAACTACAAGAAGTACAACTACAACTGCAAGAAGTACATTTACAACTACAACAAGTACAACTACAACTACAAGAACGCAACTACAACTACAAGTACAACAAGTACAAGTATAACTACAACTACAACAAGTACAAGTACAACTACAACTACAACAAGTACAAAAACAACTACAACTACAACAAGTACAACTACAATTACAACTACAACAATTACAACTACAACTAAAACAAGTACAAGTACAACCTCAACTACAAAAGGTATAATTACAACTACAACTACAACTACAACAAGTACAAGTAGAATTACAACTACAACAAGACAAGTACAACTTCAACTACAACAAGTACAACTACAACAAGTACAAGTACAAGTACAACTAAAACAAGTAGAACTACAACTACAACAAGTACAAGTACAACTACAATTACAACAAGTACAACTACAACTACTACTACAACAAGTACAAGTACAACTAGAACAAGTACAAGTATATCTATAACTACAACAAATACAACTACAATTACAATCACAACAAGTACAACTACGACTACAATTAAAACAAGTACAAGTAAAACTAAAACTACAAGAAGTACAAATAATACTATAACTTTAACATGTATAAATACAACTACAACAAATACAAGTACAACTACAACCAGAAGTACAACTACAACTACAACAAATTCAAGGACAAGTTCAACTACAACTACAACAAGTACAATTTCAACTACAACTACAACAAGTACAAAGACAACTACAACTACAATAACTACATTTACAAGTACAAGTACTACTACAACTACAGTACAAATACAAGTACAACTACAAGAAGTACAACTACAACTACAAGTACAGTACAACTACAACAAGTACAAGTAAAACAACAACTATTACTACAAGTACAAGTACAACTACAACATGTACAAGTACAACTACAACTACAACAAGTAGAAGTAAAATTACAACTACAACAAGTACAACTACAACTACAACAAGTAAAATTACAACTACACGTACAACGTTCAACTATAACTACATTAAGTACAAGTACAACTACAACTACAACCACAACAATTGCAAGTACAAGTACAACTACAAGTACAACAAGTACAACTACAACTACAACAAGTACAAGTACAAATATAACTACAACAGGTACAAGTACAACTACAACAAGTACAAGTACAACTACAACTATAGTTACAACTACAACAAGTAAAAACAACTACAACTACAACAAGTACATTTACAACTACAACAAGTACAAGTACAACTGCAACAAGTAAAAGTACAACTAAAACTATAACAAATACAACTACAACTACAACTACAAGAAGTACAAGTGCAACTACAACTACAAGAAGTAAAAGTACAACTACAACAAGTACAAGTACAACTACAACTACAACAAGTACAACTACAACAACAAGTTTAATTACAACTACAACTACAACAACTACAACAACAACTACAACTACAACAAGAACAACTACAACTACAAATACAACAAGTACAAGTACAACTACAGCTACAACAAGTACAAGTACAGTACAACTACAACAAGTAAAATTACAACTACAACTACAAGTATTAAAATTACAAGTATAACTACAACTACAACAACAGCAAGTACAACTACAACTACAACTGCAACAAGTATAACTACAACTACAACAAGTACAAGTACAAGTACAACTACAACTACAACAAGTACAACTACAACTACAACTACAACAAACAAAACTACAACTACAACTACAACAAGTACAACTACAACTACAACTACAACAAGTACAAGTACAAGTACAACTAAAACAAGTACAAGTACAACTACATTTACAACAAGTATAAGTACATTTATAACTACGGCTACAACAAGTACAACTACAACTACAACTACAACAAGTACAATTACAACTAAAACAACTACAAGTACAACTTCAACTACAAGAAGTACAAGTACAACTAAAACTACAACAAAAACAAGTACAACTAAAACAAGTACAACTAAAACAAGTACAAGTACAACAAGTACAAGTACAACTAAAATTAATAGTACAACTACAATAAGTACAAGTACAAGAACAACTACAACTACAACAAGTATAGTTAAAACTACAACAAGTACAACTACATCTATATCTACTACAACTAAAACTACAAGTGCAAGTACACCTGAAACAAATTTAAGTACAACTACAACAAGTACAAGTACAAGTTCAACGAAAACTACAAGTACAAATACAAGTACAACAAGTACAGTTACCACTAGAACAAGTACAAGTACAACTACAACTACAACAAGTACAAGTATAACTACAAGTACAACAAGTACAAGTACAACTACCACTACCACAAGTACAAGTAAAACTACAACTTAAACAGTTACAAGTACAAGTACAACAAGTAAAAGTGCAACTATAATTACAATAATTACAACTAACTACAACTATAACTACGGTAAGTACAACCAAAACAAAAACTACATTAAGTACAAGTACAAGTAAAACTAGAACAATAAAAAGTTACAACTGAAACAAGTACAAGTACAACTACAACTACAACCACAACAAGTACAAGTATAACTACAACTACAACAAGTACAAGTATGACTACAGCTAGAACAAGACTACAGCTAGAACAAGTACAAGTACAACTACAACTACAAAAAGTAAAAAAAACAACTACAACTACAACAAGTACATTTACAACTACAACAAGTACAACTACAACAAAAACTCTACAACTACAAGTATAACAAGTACAAGTACAACTACAACTACAACAAGTACAACTACAACAAGTAACTCTACAACTACAAGTACAACAAGTACAAGTACACCTACAATTAGAACAAGTACAATCACTATTAAAACTACATTAAGTACAAGTACAAGTACAACTACAACAAGTACAGTTACAACTACAACAACAACAAGTAAACCTACAACTACAACTACAAAAAGGACAAGTACAACTACAACTACAACAAGTACAAGTATATCTACAACTACATAAAGTACAAGCACACAACTACAAAATGAACAACTACAACTGCAACAAGTACAAGTACAACTACAACTACAAAAAGTACAAACACAAGTACAACTAGAACAAGAAAATCTACAACTACAACTACAAAATGTACAAGTACTAATACAATTACAACAAGAACAAGTACATCTAAAACTACAACAAGTACAAGTACAACGAAAAGAAGTACAAGTTCAACCACAACAAATACACTACAATTACAACATGTACAAGTAGATTTACAACTACAACATGTACAAGTACAACTACAACTACAACAAGTACAACTATAACTACAATTACAACAGAAATACAACTACAACATAAACACGTACAACTACAACAAGTACAAGTACAACTACAACTACAACAAGTACAAGTACAAGTACAAGTACAACTACAATTACTACAAGTACAATTACAACTTCAACTAGAACAAGTACAAGTAAAACTACAAATACAACTACAACAAGTACAACTACAAATACAACTGCAAGAAGTACAAGAACAATTACAAGAAGTACAACTACAACAAGAACAAGTACAACTACAACAAGTACAACTACAACTACAACAAGTACAAGTATAACTACAACTAAAACAAGTAAAATTACAACTACATTTACGACAAGGACAACTGCAGCTACAACAAGTTCAAGTACAAATACAACAACAATAGTTACAACTACAACTACATTTACAACTACAACAAGTACAACTACAACTACAACCACAACAAGTACAAGTATAACTACAACTACAACAAGTACAAGTATGACTACAACTAGAACAAGTACAAGTACAACTACAACTACAAAAAGTACAAAAACAACTACAACAACAACAAGTACAAGTACAACTAGAAAAAGTACAACTACAACTACAACAAGTACAACTACAACTATAACTGCAACAAGTACAACTTTAACTACAACATGTACAACTACAACAAGTACAAGTACAAGTAAAACTACAACTACAACAAGTACAAGTACAACTAAAACTACAACAAGTACAACTGGAACTATAGCAAGTACAGCTACAACTACAACTACAACAAGTGCAAGTACAAAAACAACTACAAGTACAACTACATCTACAACAAGTACAAGTACAAAATAAACTACAACAGGTACAAGTAACAACAACTACAACTACACCAAGTACAAGTACAACTACAACTACAACAAGTACAACTACAACAAAAACAACTACAAAACCAACAACTACAACAGCAACTACAACTACAACAAGTAACTCTACAACTACAAGTACAACAAGTACAAGTACAACTACAACTACAACAAGTACAAATAGAAATACAACTACAACAAGTACAACCACAATTAAAACTACATTAAGTACAAGTACAAGTACAACTACAACAAAGACAGTTACACCTACAACAACAACAACAAGTACAACTACAACTACAAAAAGGACAAGTACAACTACAACTACAACAAGTACAAGTACAAATACAACTACATAAAGTACAACTACAACTACAACAAGTACAACTACAACTACAACAAGTACAAGTACAACTACAACTACAACAAGTACAAACACAACTACAACTACAACAAGTACAAGTACAACTACAACTACAACAAGTACAAGTACAACTACAACTACAACAAGTACAAGTACAAGTACAACTACAACAAGTAAAACTACAACTACAACAAGTACAACTACAACTAAAACAAGTACAACTACAACTACAACAAGTACAAGTAGAACTACAACTATAACAAAGACAAGTACTACTACAACTACAACAAGTACAAGTACATGAACACTACAACTACAACTACAACAAGTACAACTACAACTACAACAAGTACGAGTACAACTACAACTACAAGAAGTCAATTACAACAAGTACAAGTACAAATACAACTACAACAAATTTAACTATAACTACAACTACAACAAGTACAAGTACAACTACAACTACAACAAGTACAACTACAACTACAAAAAGTACAAGTAAAAATACAACTACAACAAGTACAAGTAAAACTACAACTACATTAAGTAAAAGTACAAGTACAACAGGTACAACTACAACAAGTACAACTACAATTATAACATGTGCAAGTATAAGTACAACTAGAACAAGTACAAGTACAACTACAACAAGTACAAGTACAACTACATGTACATCAGCTACAAGTTTAAGTAGAACTACAAGTACAGTAATACTAAAAAGACAACAAGTACAACTAGAACTACATCAAGTACAAGTAGAACTACAACTACAAGAAGTACAAATACAACTACAACAAGTACAAGTACAAGTACAACTTCAACAAATACAACTACAACTACATTTACAAGCACAACTACAACTACAACTACAACTACATTAAGTACAAGTACAAGTACAACTACAACTACAACAAGTACAAGTACAACTATAACTACAACAGAACAACTACAATCACAAGTAAAACTACAACTACACTTACAACAAGTACAAGTACAACTACAACAAGTACAAGTACAACTACAGTACAAGAAATACAAGTACAGTTACAACTACAAGAAGTACAAAAGCAACTACAACTACAACAAGTACATTTACACCTACAACAATTACAAGTAGAAATACAACTACAAAAAATACAATTACATTTATAACTGCATTAAGTACAACTGCAACTACAACTACAACATGTACAAATACAACTACAGCTACAACAAGTACAAATACAACTACAACTAAAACAAGTACAAGTACAACTACATCAAGTACAAGTACAACTACAACTGCAACAAGTACAAGTAAAACTACAACTACAATAAGTACAAACACAACTACAACTACAACAAGTACAACTAAAACTACAAAAAGTAGAAGTGCAACTAAAACTGGAACAAGTGCAAGTACAACAAGTACAAGTACAAAACAAATACAACAAATACAAGTACAAGTACAACTACAACAAGTACAACTACAACTACAACTACAACAAGTATAAGTATAACTACAAGTACAACAAGTTCAACTACAAATACAACAATTACAAGTACAACTATAACTACAAAAATAGAAGTACAACTACAACTAAAACAAGAACAAGTACAAGTACAACTACAACAAGTACAACTAAAACTGCAACAAGTAAAAGTACAACTACAACTAAAAAAAGAAGTACAATTAGAATTACAACTACAACAAGTACAACTACAACTATAACTAAAACAAACACATTTACAAGTACAACTACAACATGTACAACTACAACTTAAACTACAAAAAGTATAACTACAACTACAACTACAACTACAACTACAACAAGTACAAATATAACTACAACGATAACAAGTACAAAAACAACTACAGCTACAACAAGTTCATTTACAACTACAAGAAGAACAAGTAAAACAAGTACAACAACCACTACAAAAAGTACAAGTGCAACTAAAACTAGAACAAGTACAAGTACAAGTATAACTACAACAAGTAGAACTAGAACTACAGCTACAACATGTACAACTACAACCACAACTACAGCAAGTACAGCAACAACTGCAACAAGTACAAAAACAACTTTAATGAGGACAAGTACAACTACAACTACAACAAGTACAACTACACGTAAAAGAACACCATGTACAAGTACAACTACAATTACAACAAGTAATAGTAAAACTACAATTACAACAAGTACAAGTACAACTACAATTACAACTACAACATATACAAGTACAACTACAACAAGTACAAGTACAAGTACAAGTACTGGTACAACTACAACTACAACAAGTACAAGTAGAACCACAACTACAAAAAGTACAAGTACAACTAGAACTACAACTATGACTACAACAAGTACAACTACAACTACAACTATCACAAGTACAAGTACAAGTAAAACTACAACAAGTACAAGTACAACTTCCAACAAGTAAAACTTAAACTAGAACAAGTATAAGTATAACTACATTTATAACAAGTACAACTACAACTACAACAAGTACCAGTAAAACTACAACTACATTTAGAAGTACAACCACAACTAAAACTACATTAAGTACAATACAAGTACAACTACAACAAGTACAGTCACAACTACAACAAGTACAAGTATAACTACAACTACAGAAAGTAAAACTACAACAAGTACAACTACAACTAAAAACAGTATAACTACATTTACATCTACAACAAGTACAAATACAACTACAACAAAGAAGTACCGGTACAAGTACAAGTATAACTACAAACACAAGAATTACAAGTACAACTGCAATTACAACAGGAACAAGTACAACTAAAACGACGACAAATTCAAATACAACTACAACTACAATGAGTACAACTACACGTACAACAAGTACAACTACAACTGCAACTACAACAAGTACAACTACAACAACAACTACAACAAGTACAATTACAACTACAACAAGTACAAGTACAACTACAACTACAACAGGTACAACTACAACTACAACAAGTACAACTACAACTGCGACAAGTACAAGTACAACTACAACTACAAGAAGTACAAACATAACTACAAAAATACAAGTACAACTATAACTACAACAAGTACAACTACAACTTCAACTACAACAAGCACAACCTTAATTACAACTACAACCAGTACAACTATAACTACAACAAGTACAACTACAACTACAAATACAACAAGTACAAGTACAACTGGCACTACAACAAGTACAAACACAACTACAACGACAAGAAGTACAAGTACAACTACAATAAATACAACTACAACTAAAACAAGTACAAGTACAACTACAACTACAACAACAACAACAAGTACAACTACAACTACAACAAGTACAAGTACAATAACAACTACAACAAGTACAAGGCCAACTACAACTAGAACAAGTACAAGTACAACTACAAGTACAAGAAGTACATTAACAATTAAAACAAGTACAATTACAACTCCAACTCCAACAAGTACAACTACAACTATAACTACAACAACAACAAGAACAAGTGCAAGTATAACTAGAATTACAACAAGTACAAGTACAATTAAAACTACAACAAGTACAATTACAACTACAATTACAACAAGTACAACTACAACTACAACTATAACAAGTACAAGTACAACTGCAACTACAACAAGTACAACTACAACTACAAAAAGTACGAGAACAACTACAACTACATCCAGTACAAGTAGAACTACAATAAGTACAAGTACAACTACAACTACACCACGTACAAGTACAACTACAACTACAACTATAACAACAACAAGGACAACTACAAGTACAACTACAACAAGTACAACTAAAACTACAACTACACCAAGACCAACTACAGCTACAAATACAAAAAGTACTACTACACCTACAACTACAATAAGTCCAAGTACAAGTCCAACTACAACAAGTACAAACACAACAAGTACAACTACAACAAGTACAACTACAACTATAATTAATACAAGTACAACTACAACTACAAACAACAAGTAAAAGTACAACTACAACTACAACAAGTACAAGTATAACTACAACTACAACAAGTACAAGTACAACTACAACTACAACAAGTACAACTAAACCTACAACTTTATCTACAACAAGTACAAGTACAACTACAACTTCAACAACTACAACTACAACTACAACAAGTAGAAGTACAACTACAACTACAACAAGTACAAGTACAGATACAACTACATTAACTACAACTACAACAAGTACAAGTACAAGTACAACTACAACAAGTACAAGTACAACTACAACTACAACAAGTACAAGTTTAACTACAACTACGTCAAGTACAACTAGAACTACAACTACATCAAGTATATTTACAACTGCAACTACAACTACACAACAAGTACAAGTACAAATAAAACTACAACAAGTACAACTACAACTACAACTATAACAAGTACAACTACACCAAAAAAAAACTACAAATACAACAAGTACAACTACAACTACAACAAGTACAACTACAACTACAACTACAACAACTGCAAAAACAACTACAACTACAACAAGTACAACTACAACTACAACAAGTACAAGTACAAGTACAACTACACCAAGTTCAAGTAAAGTACAAATACAACAACAAAAAGTACAACTAACACTACAACAAGTACAAGTTTAAATATAACTACAACAAGTACAATTACAACTAAAACAAGTGCAAGTACAAGTACAACTGCAATAAGTAGAACTACATTTACAACTGGAACAAGTACAAGTACAACTACAACTACAACAAGTACAATTACAACTACAACTACAAATAGTACAAGTACAACTACAACTACAACAAGTGCAACTACAACTATAACTACAAGAAGTACAACTACAACAACTACAAGTACTACTCAACAAGTACAAGTACAATTTCAACAAGTACAGTACAACTACAACTACAACAAATACAACTACAACTACAACTACAACAAGTACAACTACAACTACAACTACAACAAGTACAAGTACAACTACAACTACAACAAGTACAACTACAACTACAACAAATAAAAATACAACTACAACAAGTAGAAGTACAATCTGAACTACAACAAGTACAAGTACAACTACAACTACAAAAAGAACAAGTAGAACTACAACTACAACAAGTACAACTACAACTACAACTACAACAAGTACAACTACAACTACAACTACAACAAGTACAACTCCAACTAAAAGTACAACAAGTACACGTACAACTTCAACTACAACTACAACAAGTACACGTACAACTACAACTACAACTAAAACTAAAACAAGCACAACTACAACTACAACAAGTACAAG
>JAWDGP010000887.1:0-60000 GCA_033675545.1 Elysia crispata
TATCGTCATTAATAATATTTTTTCAATAAAAACCACATCAAAATGTTGTGTTATTTATCGTCTTTTCTTTTATATAACTTTGGCATGAAAAAATATCCGATAGGTCTGTTAAAGAGCGTGTGAAAGGTGTCAGTGTTTTGTAAATTATTGTTCGATTCGCGGCAGCGCCGAGCTCGGCCGATCCGACCTAGCTCTCTTCAAATGACTATCGCTCTTACCACAAGAAAGATATTTTTAGACGGGGGGACCCACCGGAAAGGGCAGTAATTCTGCTTTCTTTTGATACCACACACAACGAGGCACGCCGTGAAGAAGGATAAGAAACTTCGAGAAGAAGACGAAAATTTAGAATTTTTAATGGTTTCAAGGAACATTTCCCGGCTTGTGTAGTACCAAAAGGAAGGCCATCCATTTTTCTAAAAGAATTCACAAACATCATTTGATTGTGTAACCTGTGGATGCAGCGAAAAGAGTTCAAACGCAGACACTTAGACCCATTTTAGCCCTTGCCGAGACCCGAAATGACGGCGGGTCAGTCTAGTCAACAGACTCAGTCCGGCATGTGTGGAGAACCCATCGCAGAACGCACTTCGCATCCCCAAACACTCAATGTGGAGGACATTTTATGTGAGTTAATACTACTTTATTTCTTTACATAAATTGATTTAATTATATTGCAAATATATGTGTAATAAGAACTATTTTATTTTCTTATCCACTGTTTGTCGGTAAACGGAACAGCCACACTCTCATTCAAGAGTGACCTTCACTACTTTTACCTTCGCTGACCTTATGACGTCACGAGAATATTATTTTCTATCGGCTCTCCAGTGTAATGGTTCTAAAAATAGGTCTAACTTCTGCATTTCTGTAAAATTTGTAGACAGCTGTTTTGGTGTTTGTTAAGTGTTTACGTTTTGATACATAAATCAAATATCTATAGATCTAATTTGATTCAATATTAAAACAGACACAGTAAATCTTATTTTCTCACAAGGCAGAAGTACTAACACTAATGTTTTAGTCAAGATTGTGAAAATATAATGCTTAGATCTACGAGAATCTGAATTTGACAGTTGTACTTGTATTCGTAGTCTGTGTAGATCAAGGATGGTCTGGACAGTAACTAAAAACAAAAGCAATTTTCGATCATATATCAGTAAATGATATTTATGAGACTTTTCTATAATTTTGTCATAGGATGCAATTTGCTTTAAAAGAAAGAACAAGACAATTTAAGTACACATGTCTGGCCTCTAGATCATTGTTCACAGTCACATCTTGCGAAGGTTTTTTTTTTTTTTTTTTTAATTATTATCATTATTATCATCATTATTATCATTATTATTATTATTATTATTATTATTATTATTATTATTATTATTATTATTATTATTATTAATAATAATAATTATTATTATTATTACTACTTTACATTAATTATGTTTACATTGTATTATTGTAATTACATTGTATTTTATTAAATTTTTTAAAAACTTTTTTTGGTGGAATGGTGGTTTTGCTTTTGGTTTATAAAGCACCTTCATTACAGGTTTTAAATAGCTTTTATTTATCATCAACATTTACTTTACATCAGATGATGATAACTTCCGAGGGATGAAGGATCATTTCCTTATGTGTGGGAGAGGCAGAAGACCAGCTCTACCTTCTCTGCCGCTACTCAACAACCGGGTCCTTGTTCACTGCGTCCAAGCGTTGTGTTTGGTTGCAAGGGTATGCTGATCATCTTTGGCATCTTCCAGGCCTATGAGACCCAAAGAGTGAGACTTAAACAAATCAATGATTCCAGGTTTGTCTTCCGCATTAAGCATCAACAATCCAGGCTAGGAACCAAAACCAATTTCTATCCTTTAAATTTTTATATATATTTAAGATAAATTAGAAAGTAAAGGGTTTTCTTCGAATCCACAAGGTTTTTTGGCTGTTGAGATTTAATGAGAAAATATAGAGCCAAAGTGTTCCTTGATTACAGAAAGCCAGCAGTTGTGTAAATATCATAAGCTAACTAAACTGATACTTTTTTTAATGGATTTTACCTGAGGAATCTTGTTTAAAAACCCTCTGTGGCTCTCTTTCATTGGAATTATTTAAAACATTGTCTATGAAGTGCTATTCAGTTCCAGTTAAATAGAGAGGACAAATACTCAGTCATATTTTTTTTAAGGGTTTTCTTTAATAAAAACAAAAAGTAGGCATCAAATTCATACCAGATTGTCAAGTTATGTAGGAATCAATTTTTTAAATTTTTACATGTTTAACAAACATTTTCGAAGTATTGGCATTGTTATCAAATTTTCCTTGATATGCTTCTCACGCATTATGAAGACACGTTGGGCTGTCTTGTAAATGAAATTGGAAAAAAATGGCAAGACTTTTCTTTAAAACATTATGGTGCTGATTGCATTTTGTTTAAGATATGTTTATTTTATAGATTACTTGAACTGGCACAGTATACAAATATTTTTAACAAATAACCTCAGGTATCAAGATTTCAAATCATTGTTAGAGAAAAATTATATTTGAAGAGGGAAGCTGAAAGAATTGAAAAAAGCCATATTGAAATTAAATAAGCTTTTTCAATTAGATATTTCACTATTATAGGCTTCTTAAGAGAGTTATATAATTGAACACTTTAGCTGTTTATTTCTTTTAAACTTCAGATTTTTGTGTAAACAATGATTTATGAATATGTTTAAAAAAATCAAAGTAAATTTTGTATATTTTAACATGCACAAGTAACATTTTTTTTTATTGATCTGGCATTGATAAGTCTGTATTTCAGAGTAGTGTTAATTTTTTCTTCCTTTTTTTATAAACTCAAGTATTTTGTGAAGAAATTTTTAACAGGGTGCTTCTTAACATTAAATTGAACGAAAATTTTTGCTTATGTGAAACATTGCAGGTCCTGTATGTTATTAGTGCCCCAATCTCACCCATCTTCAGCAAACAGGAAAACACGACATTTGATTTAGTCTCTCTGGCCATTGTGTTGTGCACCTGCCCTTTATGGGCCTCATCATTATTCGAGAGGTATTGTTATGATGTTTTAATTGTTGTATGCCATAAGAGCAGCATTGATCAGTTGATTTTTACACACTGGAAGCGTCTTACGCAACTGTCCAAGCATTTTTTTTTTTTTACTGTTGAGCAGGTTTCCACAACCGTGAGAGCACATGGACCAAAGCTTTTTGGACAATAACTATGCTCGCAGCTGCTGTGGCAACAGTCTTGTAAGGCCTACTGTGCTGTCTCAGTTTGTTTCGTTTCATACAAAGTATTTCCAAAGTGGGCGTTGAGTTATTATAGTTAAACCTCTAGATCTAGTACCATTACAAGCATGATAAAAGATGAAGAGAAGGGGAAATTTAGTCCAATGGCAAGATTGACGCCTGTATCCAAATCTAGTTCAACAGAAGGAAAAATTGTCTTTTGAACTCATCAATCAATCAGTTAGGTGCCGTGCTCTTTAGCATTGCCGATCATGACTTTCCACACATCTCTATCCCTCATCACTTTCAGTGCTTCTGTCACTCGTCCTACTTTGAAAGTCCATCCAACATCTTTTGATGCTGTTTTGGTACAATCATTCCAGTTGTCACAAGATTTTGTACTTTCTCTCTTCTCTTGACATGTCCAAAAAAGGTTGCCTGGCGTTTACTTATTCTATTTATGCTGAATCTTGTAGTGTCGGCTTCTTGTAACAGTTTTGGTTGATTTCTTTACAGTCCATGAGATTTGTGGAATCTCATTTTGTTGTCTCCAGTTTCTTTTGTAACTGTTTTGAAATTGTGCAAGCTTTGTATTGATACATCAGAATGGGTTCAATAGAGCACTTCAGGGCTCTTCTTTTTGTGCGAATTGAGATGTGGTTATTTGTTAGTATAGATTTCATTCTCTGGAAGCTCAGTGTAAGTTACGTCCATCACTTGATATTAAAGTACCCAAGTATTTGAATTGACCCCTTTGCTTGAGTTTATTACCTTTGATAAAGATGTTGATGTGCGGAGACTATAACTTTGACTAATCACCATTAGTTCTATCTTTTTGCTATTCAATTGCAACCCTTTTTTCTGCTCTCTTCTTCAAAAATCGTTAATAATTGTCGCAAGTCTTCTTTATTTTCTGGAATTAATACAGTGTCATCAGCGTATCTCAACATGGAGCCAAATTCTGTTCACTTTTAGTTTGTCAGCAACTTGCCATAAGCCCATAAATCTAGCACCCTTATCTGACAGCTCACAGTGGATGGGTGGACACTGTCTCTTCCCAGGAATTTTACCCGCGCAGTAGAAAAAGGCATGCAGCTGGAATGCAATTCACACTACTTTTTAACACAAAATTGCAAAACATGCAATACTGATGTCATTTCCCAATAAAATTTCATTTTCAAATTTTTTTGTGGGGTATATTATTAACTATTTTTGTTGTTGTCTGGGTTTTGTCTGTGGTACAAGGGAGTTGAGTTCTGGGGCTGTCAACAGCAAGACGTTTTCTATTATATTTTTCATTCTATTTTTATCATTTCTTATGGCTGCACTTCTTGCCAAGCGTGAAACAGTTGAGTGAAGTTGTTCCCATCCTGAGAAAGCCTAGTCCAAAACCTGTCCTATGCATAAAATCAGTGCTATTCTTTTTAAAATGTGCTGCTTGGCAATGATGCGATTGGGAAAGCACTGTCTGTAAAATTTGATGTATTCAGAAGTTGCAATCTCTGCTTGTAATGTGGTTTCCTCTGGTTGGGCTTTTGAGGTTAAAGAGTGAATGCCTTCAAAATGTGAGTCAAGTGTGTCAAACATATCTTTGGTAGGGAGCGCAACTCCTAAAATGTCATCATTTTCTTCAGTGGTGACTTATAAAGTTTCCACCATGGTAGGCTTGTCTTTCTAATTTTATTTTTTAGTACTGTCTCTGAGCTTTCTTGGATTGGGCCCACAGCTTTATTTTTGTCTCTTCAATTTTTTTCAACTCCTCTTTGCCTCTTTTCTCCACATTCTTCTTCTGCTCTCATCATCTAGTATAGCGTTCCTTTTGAAAGTACTATTTTTCTTTTCTTCAGCTTTGAGCCAGTTGCGTCTGTAATTTGAATGTTTCTGCTTGGCTATTATCTCATCTCTATTTTGGACTTCCTTTTGTATCAGATTGGGATGTTTTAGTGTGATTCCAAGAAGAATATATAAATATGGAGGGGCTATGTTTGCTATCTTTATTTCTAGGAATGGATGTCTGAGTTTATTGTTAAAACATTTAACTGCATTTGTTTTCCCATCGCTCTCCAAAAACTGTTGTGCATCTGTGTGTAAAGATTGTAGTGCTCTCTTTTTGGTAAGTTCCTTACTTTCTGTTTGGAATCAAGACAGAACAGGCACGGAATGTCCCTGTCGCTCCTGAAATGCCATAGGACAAGAAAGCATAGTCTCCAAAGAGGAAGACAACAATCTCTTCTGTCTCCGTGCGAAGTTTTGTAAGGCATGTATTTGGTATTTAGCTCTTTGAAAATTGTTTGCAGATTTTTTACTGTGTCTTTTACCTCTGCTATAGCTACCAGGTGTGTATTTGCCTTAGAGTTGTTTTTCGGCACTCTCTCTCTCTCTCTCTCTCTCTCTCTCTCTCTCTCTCTCTCTCTCTCTCTCTCTCTCTCTCTCTCTCTCTCTCTCTCTCTCTCTCTCTCTCTCTCTCTCTCTCTCTCTCTCTCTCTCTCTCTCTCTCTCTCTCTCTCTCTCTCTCTCTCTCTCTCTCTCTCTCTCTCTCTCTCTCTCTCTCTCTCTCTCTCTCTCTCTCTCTCTCTCTATATATATATATATATATATATATATATATCCCCTCCTTTTCTTCCCTATCCCTTCTCTGTGTAACTCATTCCTGTCTATTCATAATTATATGCTCCTCTCAACATCTTCAGTGATAATCTGACGGAGATCTTCAACCTCTTCTTCATTTTGAGAAGATCACCAGCCACAGACTAAACAACTTGAGACAATGTGCTTTTGAGAGGGAATCCTTACCATCTACTGAGTTTTGAAGAAGGACGAGATTGGAATCAACGTGACACAGCAGCGTAGTTCAGGAATTTTGCCCTTGATGTGCAAGTTGATCTTCTTTTCTCAAGAATTTTTAAACTAGTTTAAATTCATGTGATCATTGCTTTTGACGCCATAGCAGTCAAAGATCAGTTATAAAGGTAAAAATGAACTAGTATAGACATGTCCATTGACTTGTACTTTTCAAACACAGCATTATACCAGGATTCTGTTAAAGTCTTTAGGGAGAGGAGTTGCTGCTCTAAAGAAAGGAACTTAAATTTAACAAAGATCCAAAATCAGCTGTTATATATGTTTGATGTGGTAAAAAAAAATTATTTTGTAAGTTTATTGTCAAATTATTGTTTTATCACAATTATAATGGGAATAAGGCTGGTAGTTTTTCAGAAATCAATTCCCGTTCATGACTTGGCAGAGATATAGGCTTAAAGTGCTGAAATCTTCTGTTGGTTCAATTCAAGCAGCCTTGTGACATCATTGCATTATTATCTTTTTTTAAGTGTGTATTTCTTCGTTTTCTCCAGTAGGACAGACAGGTTTTTCAATCTTTCATGTCATCTCTTTTCTTATCCTTTCTGCTTAAAACAAACTTTCTCTTTCACAAAAATCATTTTCTTTTTCTCCAAAAATTAGGAGAGGGGAAAAAATCATCTGTTCTTGCTTTAAGTCTTTGCAGGTCAAGACAAATTTTGGGCTACATTTGTAGACCAATCAAAGGTAGTCAGCTTACACCTCATGTACAAGTGAGACTTATATGTTTATCTTCTAATATTCATGTCTTTCTTTTCAAGCAAATTTCATGTCTGCAAAGTGTTGTCTGTGAATACATTCCTTTGTTTTATGGTTTGCTTGTTTTTTCACTATGTATGCTTTGAGTCCTTTGTATTTTCCAGTTTTGAAAATGTTATAGAACTGGAGTAAGATGTTATATTTGCAATCTGTGCTGTATTTATGGCAGTGGTTGTCTATACATAATTTTATGTAGAGCAGCGCCCAACATATGCGGTAACCATCTACGTTGAAACAACAAAGACATATAGCTTACAACTACCTTTATTAGATGTACCTTTTTTTTTTTTTGTAAAACACGGCAATCCTTAGATTATTCATAGAAAATTCTCTATGAATTAGGGGCCCTGCTCTTTACAGTAGGCGATCATGACCTTCTGCGCATCTCTATACCTTGATGCTGTTAAGTGCCTCTGTCACTCATTTTACATTTAGCCACTTATCTTTTCTCGCTTCTTTCCCCTGCTGCCGTTTCCTTTAAAATCAATCGAGTTGCCACAAGATGTTTTAGTTTTTTTTTTCTCATCACATGGCCCAAAAAAGACTGCCTATAGTTTACATATGGTATTTATGAGCATTTTGGACTTTCGATCCAGAACAAAACGATTTTAACTGAATGGTGGACACTTGAATAAATCCATACTCTATAGCCACACTGATGAGTCGTAATACGACGAAACACATCCTAGAATGTGTCTGTGGATGAGTGAAAAAAATTATTGTTCCTTTATGCAAATATTTCCCCTTAAAAACGATTGATAATCTTGACTGGGGGACGGAATTCCTCCATCCTCCTTAATTTATAATAGGTTTAATCGTAGATAAAAAGAAACTTGCTCAGTTTTATTTTTTTGTATTATTAGATTTTCTAAAAATGTTCAATTTTACTTTTTTCTAAACCTGTAAAGTTCTATTTAGATAATTACTAAAATCTGATGAGATTAAATTAGCTCTTGAAACAAACAATTTTGTGCAGTTATTATAAACTATCTTTATGTAAATTGTATCTCATTATTTCATATACATGTACAATATATTTCAAATTTGATATATATCTAGCTAAGGTTTCACCCGCCCCCCATATTAATCTTTCTTTTTTGTGATTCCTTTTCAGAAGTAAAATGTGGGACCTTGTTTGAATCCTCAAAGCTTTCTTATCATCCAGTTTTTATTTCTCTTGACAACGCTTTTAAAGAGAACAGGGAAAATATATTGACTGGAGTAAATTAATTAATATGTGAACAAAAATCTTATGTGAATTATCAGTTGTGCTTTATTGTAATGCAATGTAAGGTGAAAGTCAAACAGATTAAAGTTCATTTAACAGGCAATGCCCCTATATGTATTATCTCTTTTAATGAAAATGTCATATTCGTTTATGTTATATACATAAGTTTCATTGACGTTATTTTTTTTAGACTGTATTATGTGTCTTTTTTAGGTAACTGTGTATTATAAAATTATTTCTTTTTATATTATTATAATTTGGATTTCTCTGAATAAACTCAGATAACACTCTTATCTGTCTTTGTTATTTTTGATATTGTTCCTGTTTTTAATACCTCCCACATTCAATACATTGAGAGTTTAAACCCAAAGGTTTTCGTATGTGTTTAAGGTATTTATCAAGTGATTTCAATTCATTGCAATTTGCACAGAGTTTAAGATCCGTCAGTTTTATACGAAAGAAATATTGAACTCCATATAAAGTAATAGAAACATACAACTGCCAGATAGATGGTGAATCAATATTCAACAATGAAATAGGGGTGAGAAATACTTCTATACTTCTATCTCTATAAACAAGCATAATAACAAAATATCATTACAATAGAATAGATATCGAAATAAAAAATCAAAACGGTAGAATCGATTTCGATTTTTTCTTTCTCTATACTAATAATACAATACCAATGCTGTAGAATCGAAATGATTTCTATAAATCATCAAAACAATACCATATTATCAATGTGGCCGCCAGTTGATTCTATTTTGGCCATCTCTATAATTAGCATAAATCCAATATAGCCGCCGATTAATTCTATTTTGGCCATCTCTATAATTAGCATAATTCGAATTTCATTCTGGTAATCTATATAAATACAATAAATCCAATATGGCCGCCGGTTAATTTCTATTTTGGCCATCTCTATAATTAGCATAAATTCAATATGGCCGCCGGTTAATTTTATCTTGGTAATCTCTATAACAAGCATAATTTTAATGTGGCCGCCAGTTGATTCTATTTTGCCCATCTCTACAATTAGCATAAATCCAATATAGACGCCGGTTAATTTCTATTTTGGCCATCTCTATAATTAGCATAAATTCAATATGGCCGCCGGTTAATTTCTATTTTGGCCATCTCTATAATTAGCATAAATTCAATATGGCCGCCGGTTAATTTCTATTTTGGCCATCTCTATAATTAGCATAAATTCAATATGGCCGCCGGTTAATTTCTATTTTGGCCATCTCTATAATTAGCATAAATTCAATATGGCCGCCGGTTAATTTCTATTTTGGTAATCTCTATAATTAGCTTAAATCCAATATGGCCGCCGGTTAATTTCTATTTTGGCCATCTCTATAATTAGCATAAATTCAATATGGCCGCCGGTTAATTTCTATTTTGGCCATCTCTATAATTAGCATAAATTCAATATGGCCGCCGGTTAATTTCTATTTTGGCCATCTCTATAATTAGCATAAATTCAATATGGCCGCCGGTTAATTTCTATTTTGGCCATCTCTATAATTAGCATAAATTCAATATGGCCGCCGGTTAATTTTATCTTGGTAATCTCTATAACAAGCATAATTTTAATGTGGCCGCCAGTTGATTCTATTTTGGCCATCTCTACAATTAGCATAAATCCAATATGGCCGCCGGTTAATTTCTCTTTTGGCCATCTCTATAATTAGCATAAATTCAATATGGCCACCGCTTAGTTTCTATTTTAGCCATCTCTATAATTAGCATAAATTCAATATGGCCGCCGGTTAATTTCTATTTTGGTAATCTCTGTAACAAGCATAATGTTAATGTGGCCGCCAGTTGATTCTATTTTGCCCATCTCTATAATTAGCATAAATTCAATATGGCCACCGGTTAATTTTTATTTTGGCCATCTCTATAATAAGCATAAATTCAATATGGCCGCCGGTTAATTTCTATTTTTGCCATCTCTATAATTAGCATAAATTCAATATGGCCGCCGGTTAATTTTATCTTGGTAATCTCTATAACAAGCATAATTTTAATGTGGCCGCCAGTTGATTCTATTTTGGCCATCTCTACAATTAGCATAAATCCAATATAGACGCCGGTTAATTTCTATTTTGGCCATCTCTATAATTAGCATAAATTCAATATGGCCGCCGGTTAATTTCTATTTTGGCCATCTCTATAATTAGCATAAATTCAATATGGCCGCCGGTTAATTTCTATTTTGGCCATCTCTATAATTAGCATAAATTCAATATGGCCGCCGGTTAATTTCTATTTTGGCCATCTCTATAATTAGCATAAATTCAATATGGCCGCCGGTTAATTTCTATTTTGGCCATCTCTATAATTAGCATAAATTCAATATGGCCGCCGGTTAATTTCTATTTTGGCCATCTCTATAATTAGCATAAATTCAATATGGCCGCCGGTTAATTTCTATTTTGGCCATCTCTATAATTAGCATAAATTCAATATGGCCGCCGGTTAATTTCTATTTTGGCCATCTCTATAATTAGCATAAATTTAATATGGCCGCCGGTTAATTTCTATTTTGGCCATCTCTATAATTAGCATAAATTCAATATGGCCGCCGGTTAATTTCTATTTTGGCCATCTCTATAATTAGCATAAATTCAATATGGCCGCCGGTTAATTTCTATTTTGGCCATCTCTATAATTAGCATAAATTCAATATGGCCGCCGGTTAATTTCTATCTTGGTAATCTCTATAACAAGCATAATTTTAATGTGGCCGCCAGTTGATTCTATTTTGGCCATCTCTATAATTAGCATAAATTCAATATGGCCGCCGGTTAATTTCTATTTTGGCCATCTCTATAATTAGCATAAATTCAATATGGCCGCCGGTTAATTTCTATTTTGGCCATCTCTATAATTAGCATAAATTCAATATGGCCGCCGGTTAATTTCTATTTTGGCCATCTCTATAATTAGCATAAATTCAATATGGCCGCCGGTTAATTTCTATTTTGGCCATCTCTATAATTAGCATAAATTCAATATGGCCGCCGGTTAATTTCTATTTTGGCCATCTCTATAATTAGCATAAATTCAATATGGCCGCCGGTTAATTTCTATTTTGGCCATCTCTATAATTAGCATAAATTCAATATGGCCGCCGGTTAATTTCTATTTTGGCCATCTCTATAATTAGCATAAATTCAATATGGCCGCCGGTTAATTTCTATTTTGGCCATCTCTATAATTAGCATAAATTCAATATGGCCGCCGGTTAATTTCTATTTTGGCCATCTCTATAATTAGCATAAATTCAATATGGCCGCCGGTTAATTTTATCTTGGTAATCTCTATAACAAGCATAATTTTAATGTGGCCGCCAGTTGATTCTATTTTGCCCATCTCTACAATTAGCATAAATCCAATATGGCCGCCGGTTAATTTCTATTTTGGCCATCTCTATAATTAGCATAAATTCAATATGGCCGCCGGTTAATTTCTATTTTGGCCATCTCTATAATTAGCATAAATTCAATATGGCCGCCGGTTAATTTCTATTTTGGCCATCTCTATAATTAGCATAAATTCAATATGGCCGCCGGTTAATTTCTATTTTGGCCATCTCTATAATTAGCATAAATTCAATATGGCCGCCGGTTAATTTCTATTTTGGCCATCTCTATAATTAGCATAAATTCAATATGGCCGCCGGTTAATTTCTATTTTGGCCATCTCTATAATTAGCATAAATTCAATATGGCCGCCGGTTAATTTCTATTTTGGCCATCTCTATAATTAGCATAAATTCAATATGGCCGCCGGTTAATTTCTATTTTGGCCATCTCTATAATTAGCATAAATTCAATATGGCCGCCGGTTAATTTCTATTTTGGCCATCTCTATAATTAGCATAAATTCAATATGGCCGCCGGTTAATTTCTATTTTGGCCATCTCTATAATTAGCATAAATTCAATATGGCCGCCGGTTAATTTCTATTTTGGCCATCTCTATAATTAGCATAAATTCAATATGGCCGCCGGTTAATTTCTATTTTGGCCATCTCTATAATTAGCATAAATTCAATATGGCCGCCGGTTAATTTCTATTTTGGCCATCTCTACAATTAGCATAAATTCAATATGGCCGCCGGTTAATTTCTATTTTGGCCATCTCTATAATTAGCATAAATTCAATATGGCCGCCGGTTAATTTCTATTTTGGCCATCTCTATAATTAGCATAAATTCAATATGGCCGCCGGTTAATTTCTATTTTGGCCATCTCTATAATTAGCATAAATTCAATATGGCCGCCGGTTAATTTCTATTTTGGCCATCTCTATAATTAGCATAAATTCAATATGGCCGCCGGTTAATTTCTATTTTGGCCATCTCTATAATTAGCATAAATTCAATATGGCCGCCGGTTAATTTTATCTTGGTAATCTCTATAACAAGCATAATTTTAATGTGGCCGCCAGTTGATTCTATTTTGGCCATCTCTACAATTAGCATAAATCCAATATAGACGCCGGTTAATTTCTATTTTGGCCATCTCTATAATTAGCATAAATTCAATATGGCCGCCGGTTAATTTCTATTTTGGCCATCTCTATAATTAGCATAAATTCAATATGGCCGCCGGTTAATTTCTATTTTGGCCATCTCTATAATTAGCATAAATTCAATATGGCCGCCGGTTAATTTCTATTTTGGCCATCTCTATAATTAGCATAAATTCAATATGGCCGCCGGTTAATTTCTATTTTGGCCATCTCTATAATTAGCATAAATTCAATATGGCCGCCGGTTAATTTCTATTTTGGCCATCTCTACAATTAGCATAAATTCAATATGGCCGCCGGTTAATTTCTATTTTGGCCATCTCTATAATTAGCATAAATTCAATATGGCCGCCGGTTAATTTCTATTTTGGCCATCTCTATAATTAGCATAAATTCAATATGGCCGCCGGTTAATTTCTATTTTGGCCATCTCTATAATTAGCATAAATTCAATATGGCCGCCGGTTAATTTCTATTTTGGCCATCTCTATAATTAGCATAAATTCAATATGGCCGCCGGTTAATTTCTATTTTGGCCATCTCTATAATTAGCATAAATTCAATATGGCCGCCGGTTAATTTCTATTTTGGCCATCTCTATAATTAGCATAAATTCAATATGGCCGCCGGTTAATTTCTATTTTGGCCATCTCTATAATTAGCATAAATTCAATATGGCCGCCGGTTAATTTCTATTTTGGCCATCTCTATAATTAGCATAAATTCAATATGGCCGCCGGTTAATTTCTATTTTGGCCATCTCTATAATTAGCATAAATTCAATATGGCCGCCGGTTAATTTCTATTTTGGCCATCTCTATAATTAGCATAAATTTAATATGGCCGCCAGTTAATTTCTATTTTGGCCATCTCTATAATTAGCATAAATTCAATATGGCCGCCGGTTAATTTCTATTTTGGCCATCTCTATAATTAGCATAAATTCAATATGGCCGCCGGTTAATTTCTATTTTGGCCATCTCTATAATTAGCATAAATTCAATATGGCCGCCGGTTAATTTCTATTTTGGCCATCTCTATAATTAGCATAAATTCAATATGGCCGCCGGTTAATTTCTATTTTGGCCATCTCTATAATTAGCATAAATTCAATATGGCCGCCGGTTAATTTCTATCTTGGCCATCTCTATAATTAGCATAAATTCAATATGGCCGCCGGTTAATTTTATCTTGGTAATCTCTATAATTAGCATAAATTCAATATGGCCGCCAGTTGATTCTATTTTGGCCATCTCTATAATTAGCATAAATTCAATATGGCCGCCGGTTAATTTCTATTTTGGCCATCTCTATAATTAGCATAAATTCAATATGGCCGCCGGTTAATTTCTATTTTGGCCATCTCTATAATTAGCATAAATTCAATATGGCCGCCGGTTAATTTCTATTTTGGCCATCTCTATAATTAGCATAAATTCAATATGGCCGCCAGTTAATTTCTATTTTGGCCATCTCTATAATTAGCATAAATTCAATATGGCCGCCGGTTAATTTCTATTTTGGCCATCTCTATAATTAGCATAAATTCAATATGGCCGCCGGTTAATTTCATCTTGGTAATCTCTATAACAAGCATAATTTTAATATGGCCGCCGGTTAATTTTATCTTGGTAATCTCTATAATTAGCATAAATTCAATATGGCTGCCGGTTAATTTCTATTTTGGCCATCTCTATAATTAGCATAAATTCAATATGGCCGCCGGTTAATTTCTATTTTGGCCATCTCTATAATTAGCATAAATTCAATATGGCCGCCGGTTAATTTCTATTTTGGCCATCTCTATAATTAGCATAAATTCAATATGGCCGCCGGTTATTTTCTATTTTGGCCATCTCTATAATTAGCATAAATTCAATATGGCCGCCAGTTGATTCTATTTTGCCCATCTCTATAATTAGCATAAATTTAATATGGCCGCCGGTTAATTTCTATTTTGGCCATCTCTATAATTAGCATAAATTCAATATGGCCGCCGGTTAATTTCTATTTTGGCCATCTCTATAATTAGCATAAATTCAATATGGCCGCCGGTTAATTTCTATTTTGGCCATCTCTATAATTAGCATAAATTCAATATGGCCGCCGGTTAATTTTATCTTGGTAATCTCTATAACAAGCATAATTTTAATGTGGCCGCCAGTTGATTCTATTTTGGCCATCTCTACAATTAGCATAAATTCAATATAGACGCCGGTTAATTTCTATTTTGGCCATCTCTATAATTAGCATAAATTCAATATGGCCGCCGGTTAATTTCTATTTTGGCCATCTCTATAATTAGCATAAATTCAATATGGCCGCCGGTTAATTTCTATTTTGGCCATCTCTATAATTAGCATAAATTCAATATGGCCGCCGGTTAATTTCTATTTTGGCCATCTCTATAATTAGCATAAATTCAATATGGCCGCCGGTTAATTTCTATTTTGGCCATCTCTATAATTAGCATAAATTCAATATGGCCGCCGGTTAATTTTATCTTGGCCATCTCTATAACAAGCATAATTTTAATGTGGCCGCCAGTTAATTTCTATTTTGGCCATCTCTATAATTAGCATAAATTCAATATGGCCGCCGGTTAATTTCTATTTTGGCCATCTCTATAATTAGCATAAATTCAATATGGCCGCCGGTTAATTTCTATTTTGGCCATCTCTATAATTAGCATAAATTCAATATGGCCGCCGGTTAATTTTATCTTGGTAATCTCTATAACAAGCATAATTTTAATGTGGCCGCCAGTTGATTCTATTTTGGCCATCTCTATAATTAGCATAAATTCAATATGGCCGCCGGTTAATTTCTATTTTGGCCATCTCTATAATTAGCATAAATTCAATATGGCCGCCGGTTAATTTCTATTTTGGCCATCTCTATAATTAGCATAAATTCAATATGGCCGCCGGTTAATTTCTATTTTGGCCATCTCTATAATTAGCATAAATTCAATATGGCCGCCGGTTAATTTCTATTTTGGCCATCTCTATAATTAGCATAAATTCAATATGGCCGCCGGTTAATTTCTATTTTGGCCATCTCTATAATTAGCATAAATTCAATATGGCCGCCGGTTAATTTCTATTTTTGGCCATCTCTATAATTAGCATAAATTCAATATGGCCGCCGGTTAATTTCTATTTTGGCCATCTCTATAATTAGCATAAATTCAATATGGCCGCCGGTTAATTTCTATTTTGGCCATCTCTATAATTAGCATAAATTCAATATGGCCGCCGGTTAATTTTATCTTGGTAATCTCTATAACAAGCATAATTTTAATGTGGCCGCCAGTTGATTCTATTTTGGCCATCTCTACAATTAGCATAAATTCAATATGGCCGCCGGTTAATTTCTATTTTGGCCATCTCTATAATTAGCATAAATTCAATATGGCCGCCGGTTAATTTCTATTTTGGCCATCTCTATAATTAGCATAAATTCAATGTGGCCGCCAGTTGATTCTATTTTGGCCATCTCTATAATTAGCATAAATTCAATATGGCCGCCGGTTAATTTCTATTTTGGCCATCTCTATAATTAGCATAAATTCAATATGGCCGCCGGTTAATTTCTATTTTGGCCATCTCTATAATTAGCATAAATTCAATATGGCCGCCGGTTAATTTCTATTTTAGAAATCTCTATAACAAGCATAATTTAAATGTGGCCGCCATGTGATTATATTTTGGCCATCTCTATAATTAGCATAAATTTAATATGGCCGCCGGTTAATTTCTATTTTGGCCATCTCTATAATTAGCATAAATTCAATATGGCCGCCGGTTAATTTCTATTTTGGCCATCTCTATAATTAGCATAAATTCAATATGGCCGCCGGTTAATTTCTATTTTGGCCATCTCTATAATTAGCATAAATTCAATATGGCCGCCGGTTAATTTTATCTTGGTAATCTCTATAAAAAGCATAATTTTAATGTGGCCGCCAGTTGATTCTATTTTGGCCATCTCTACAATTAGCATAAATTCAATATAGACGCCGGTTAATTTCTATTTTGGCCATCTCTATAATTAGCATAAATTCAATATGGCCGCCGGTTAATTTCTATTTTGGCCATCTCTATAATTAGCATAAATTCAATATGGCCGCCGGTTAATTTCTATTTTGGCCATCTCTATAATTAGCATAAATTCAATATGGCCGCCGGTTAATTTCTATTTTGGCCATCTCTATAATTAGCATAAATTCAATATGGCCGCCGGTTAATTTCTATTTTGGTAATCTCTATAACAAGCATAATTTTAATGTGGCCGCCGGTTAATTTCTTTTTTGGCCATCTCTATAATTAGCATAAATTCAATATGGCCGCCGGTTAATTTCTATTTTGGCCATCTCTATAATTAGCATAAATTCAATATGGCCGCCGGTTAATTTCTATTTTGGCCATCTCTATAATTAGCATAAATTCAATATGGCCGCCGGTTAATTTCTATTTTGGCCATCTCTATAATTAGCATAAATTCAATATGGCCGCCGGTTAATTCTATTTTGGCCATCTCTATAATTAGCATAAATTCAATATGGCCGCCGGTTAATTTTATCTTGGTAATCTCTATAACAAGCATAATTTTAATGTGGCCGCCAGTTGATTCTATTTTGCCCATCTCTACAATTAGCATAAATTCAATATGGCCGCCGGTTAATTTCTATTTTGGCCATCTCTATAATTAGCATAAATTCAATATGGCCGCCGGTTAATTTCTATTTTGGCCATCTCTATAATTAGCATAAATTCAATATGGCCGCCGGTTAATTTCTATTTTGGCCATCTCTATAATTAGCATAAATTCAATATGGCCGCCGGTTAATTTCTATTTTGGCCATCTCTATAATTAGCATAAATTCAATATGGCCGCCGGTTAATTTCTATTTTGGCCATCTCTATAATTAGCATAAATCCAATATAGACGCCGGTTAATTTCTATTTTGGCCATCTCTATAATTAGCATAAATCCAATATGGCCGCCGGTTAATTTCTATTTTGGCCATCTCTATAATTAGCATAAATCCAATATGGCCGCCGGTTAATTTTATTTTGGTAATCTCTATAACAAGCATAATTTTAATGTGGCCGCCAGTTGATTCTATTTTGGCCATCTCTACAATTAGCATAAATTCAATATGGCCGCCGGTTAATTTCTATTTTGGCCATCTCTATAATTAGCATAAATTCAATATGGCCGCCGGTTAATTTCTATTTTGGTAATCTCTATAACAAGCATAATTTTAATGTGGCCGCCAGTTGATTCTATTTTGGCCATCTCTACAATTAGCATAAATCCAATATAGCCGCCGGTTAATTTCTATTTTGGCCATCTCTATAATTAGCATAATTCCAATATGGCCGCCGGTTAATTTCTATTTTGGCCATCTCTATAATTAGCATAATTTTAATATGGCCGCCGGTTGATTTCTATTTTGGCCATCTCTATAATTAGCATAAATTCAATATGGCCGCCGGTTAATTTTATCTTGGTAATCTCTATAATTAGCATATTTCCAATATGGCCGCCGATTAATTCCAATGAAGTAATCTCCATAATTAGCATAATTCCAATATGGCCGCCAGTTTATTCTATTTTGGCAATCTCTATAATAAGCATAAATCCAATATGGCCGCCGATTAATTCCAATTTGGCAATCTCTATAATTAGCATAATTCCAATATGGTCGCCGGTTAATACTATTTTGGTAATCTCTATAAATAGCATAATTCTAATATGGCCGCCATTTAATTCTATTTAGGCAATCTCTATATTTAGTATAATCCAATATGGCCGTGGTAAATTCCGATTTGGAAGTCTCTTTAATTAGCATATTTCTAATATGGCCGCCGGTTGATTTGGTAATCTCTATAATTAGCATAATTCCAATTTTACTCGGGTCTGAAATTCGATTACATTTTGATAATATGGTATTATTTTGATGATTTATAGGGATCATTTCGATTCTACAGCATGTCTATTGTATTAGTATAGAGAAAGAAAAAATGGAAATCTTTCTACCGTTTTGAATTTTTTTTTTTATTTCGAATTCTATTCTATTGTAATATTTAATTATGCTTGATTTGTAGAGATAGAAATAAAGAGGATTTTGTCACCCCTATTTAATTATTCAATATTGATTCACCATCTTTGTGGCAGTTGGCTATTCCATGTTATGTTCCCAACACATATCACCCACGCATTATTATCAATTCGGCAATAAGGGTTTATGTTTCTATTACTGTAAAATGGAGTTCAATATTTCTTTTGTATAAAAATGACGGATCTTAAACTCTGTGCAAATTGCAATGAATTGAAATTACTTGATGAATACCATAAACACATACGAAAACCTATTAAAAACAAGACATTTATCAAAAACAACAAAGACAGATAAAAAAAAAAGAGTGTTATCTGAGTTTATTCAGAGAAATCCAAATTATAAAAATATAAAAAGAAATCATTATAATACACATTGTTTTCTAAAATAATTAAAAAGACACATACCAGTCTTTTAAAAATAACGTCAGTGAAACTTATGTATATAACATAAACGAATATGACATTTTCATTAAAAGAGATAATACATATAAGGGCATTGCCTGTTAAATGAACTTTAATTTGTTTGACTTTCAGCTCACATTGCATTACAATAAAAGACAATTAATACTTCACATAAAATTTTTTTCAAAAACATTAATTAGGATTTTTACTCCAATCAAGATAGTTTCCATGTTCTCTTTAAATGCGTTATCCAGAGAAATAGTAACTGGATGATAAGAAAGCTTTGAGGATTCAAACAAGGTCCCACGTTTTACTTCTGAAAAGGAATCACAAAAAAGAAAGATTAATATGGGGGTGAAACCTTAGCCAAATAAAGACTAGGAAAAAAAGGTTTGTGTCTTTTGTTAATCCAAAACTAGGTCGACCGTTTCCACAAGAACCACCACCTTGACATTTACAAAACACGTCCTCTCTATGTTTTGAGAACGATGTTGTTTTGACTGTAAGAAGGAGTTGCTCTAGATAGCTAATATTAACAAATGTCATCGTAACAGTGTGCTGATTAACCAATAGCCGATCGGGTGAGCAATATTCAACTGAAAAGGCTTGTATTATATTTATAGGCGTCTCGACTAAAATCGACAATGTATGCTGAAACTTGAGTTTCTTTAGAAATGGTTATAAGTTTTGCTATAAAACATTTAAAACTAGAGGCTTATATAAAAAAAAATATTTAAAACAAAAAATAACTTAAATTTTAATATATATATATATATATATGTGTCATTGTATGCTCATGCTGTCTGTCTGTCTGTCTCTCTCTCTCTGTCTCTCTCTCTCTCTCTCTCTCTCTCTCTCTCTCTCTCTCTCTCTCTCTCTCTCTCTCTCTCTCTCTCTCTCTCTCTCTCTCTCTCACTATCTCTCTCCCCCTTTCTCTCTATTTCTCTCTCTCGTTTTCTAACCCTCTTTGAAATTTGAAGTAAAAATAAAAAGCCAGAAAATACATCGCTACATGGCGACTTACATAAAGATAGCACAGTACAAAGTTTTTTAACTTCAAAATATAGGAAGGAGAAGTTCACAAATATATTCTTTTCATATAATGCTATTTTTATCACTGTCCAGTCAATCACACAGAAGTGCCCTCGAATTAACCTGGATTAGAAATATTACGTTACTACCCCGAGGTCCTCCTTTAAAAAAATCAGCTAGTTGCACCCTTGGGTCCACATATCCCTCACATAAAAAGCCTCAAGAGTTGGGAGAAAAAGAAAAAAAAGGTTTGACTTCTGGTTAGCCAGCTCTAATAAGAGTTTAGAGCTAATGTCTTAATATGAAGTAGAAAAACAGAAATGAAGATTTAATATGGGAAAAAATGATATCAGGACAAGAAAGGAAAAGGAGAAAATCCTCATAGTCTAAGCCCAGAATAAGACAGAACGATTAAAATGGGGAGAGGAAAAGAAAGAGTGAGAATGGAGGCGAGGTTTAGACAATTACATCATACAGTGTTGAGCTGAAGATCATATTCTTATAAGCTCAATATTAAAATGGCTTCACTGAAGAGCAAAAAAAAGAATGGCTACAGCAAGCAGTGTAAAAATTAAATGTATGTTTATAAAAAAGTAAATCTTAGGAAAATGCTTTAAGATTAACTCAAATTTATAATATTTGCTCAAATTAGAGGTAAAAAAAGCATGACTTATATTAGGCGGCAGCTCAGAGCCAACTTTGAGAAAGAGGAATGAGGGTATCTTTCCCTCTGCTAGTCTGTGAGGAGGTCCATGGGCAAGACCACTCAGTTAAAAATAAAAACATGAAATGATATGAGACAGCAACAATGTGAGTTGATGGAGGTAAATCAGCTCATTAAAAAAATAAATAGTAAAATAAAGTGCGGTGTCTGACAAGGATATTTGCTTGCTCCAGACCTTTTCTCTCTCTACAGTGAAATGATTTGAGAAGCATAGAAGGATACCGAGGAATTAAAATAGGAGGGCACAAAGTAAGCAACATGAGATACGCTGATGACGCTGTATTAATTGCAGAAAATAAAGAAGACTTTACTTACAATTATTAGACATCACTGAAGAAAAGCAGAAGGAAAGGATATGGATTAAAGAGCAAAAATACAGAAGTAATAGTCGTCAATCGAAACAATGAGTGTGCACAGATCAATTCTTTAGTAGCCAAAGATAATTCGTTCAGGAATCAATGCAAATACTTGGGCACTTGAATGTGAAGAGATGGACACAACAACTGTGAAATCGCATCACAAAAGGCACTGGAGTGTTTTACTGAACCCATCCTTATGTATGGATGTTAGGCTTGGACAATTTAAAAAACAACTACAAAATTAACTGGAGGAAACAGAAATGTGGTTCCTAAAGAGAATGCTATGAATCTTATTTATGGACTTCTAAGAAATCAAACTAGAAGTGTGGTACCAGGAGCTGGCAAATATATGCTCATAAATACCATATTTAATCTACAGGCAGTATTTTTTGGCCATGTGATGAGAAAAAAGAAACTGAAACATCTTTGAGAACTGGGTTGATTTTAAAGGAAAAGGAAAAGGCAACAGGGGAAAGAAGCGAGAGAAGATGTAGCATGGATGAAAAAAGTGGCTAAATGTAAAATGAGTGACAGATGCACTAACACAACAGCATCAAGGGATAGAGATGCGCAAAAGGTCATGATTGCCTAATCTAAAGAGCAGGGCACCTAATTCATTGATATACCGGATATTTTCCATGAATCATCTAAGGATTTGTGTCTAGCTACAAAAAAAAAAAACAACAAAAAAAGATGTATCTAATAAACATAGTTGTAAGCAATATAAACATATATTGTCTATGTTGTTTGAACGTAGATGAATACCACATATGTTGAGCGCTGTTCTACATAAAATTATGTATAGACAACCACTGCCATAAGTACAGCAAAGATTGCAAATATAACATCTCACTCCAGTTCTATAACAATTTCAAAGCTGGAAAGTTCAAAGGACTCAAATCACACATAGTGAAAAAAAAAAAACATAATACGAAGGAATGTATTCACAAACAACACCTTGCAGACATTTGCTTGAAAAGAAAGACATGAATATTAGAAGGTAAACATGTAAGTCTCACTTGTACATAAGGTGTAAGCTGACTACCTTTGATTGGTCTACAAACGTAGCCCAAAATTTGTCTTGACCTGCAAAGATTTAAAGAAGGAACAAATGATTTTTTCCCTCACTTTATTTTTTGAGAAAATCCAAAAAAAAAAAAATGATTTTTGTGAAAGATGAAGTTTGTTTTAAGCTGAGAGGATAAGAAAAGAGATGACATGAAAGTTTGAAAAACCTGTCTGTCCTACTGGAGAAAGCGAAGAAAAACACACACACAAAAAAATAATAATAATGCAATGATATCACAAAGCTGCTTGAGTATATATATATATATATATATATATATATATATATATATATATTTATACATATCTCTCTCTCTCTCTCTCTCTCTCTCTCTCTCTCTCTCTCTCTCTCTCTCTCGTTCTAATGCTCTTTGAAATTTGAAGTAAAAAAAAAACAGAAAATACATCACTACATGGCGACTTACATAAAGAAACATGTAAGTAAATAAAAATAATACTGTACTCACAGACAACACTTTGCAGACATGAAATTTGGTTGAAAAGAAAGACCTTAATTTAAGAAAGGTAAACATGTTAGTCTCACTTGTACATGGGGTGTTAGCTGACTACCTTTGATTGATCTACAAACGTAGCCCAAAATTTGTCTTGACCTTCAAAGACTTAAAGCAAGAAAAAATGATTTTTCCTCTCTTAATTTTTTGAGAAAAATCCAAAGAAAAATGATTTTTGTGAAAGATGAAGTTTGTTTTAAGCTGAGAGGATAAGAAAAGAGATGACATGAAAGATTTAAAAACCTGTCTGTCCTACTGAAGAAAACGAAGAAAAACACACACACACACACACAAATAATAATAATGCCTTGATGTCACAAGGCTGCTTGAATTGAACCAACAGAAGGTCTCAGCACTTTTTCTATGACATCAAAAGCAGTGATCACATGAATTTATAGTAGTTTAAAATTCTTGAGAAAAGAAGATCAACTTACACATCAAGGGCAAAACTAGGTGTTGCGTCACTCTTCAAAACTCAGTAGATGGTAAGGATTCCCTTTCAAAAGCACATTGTCTCAAGTTGCTTAGTCTGTGGCTGCTGATCTTCTCAAAATGAAGAAGAGGTTGAAGATCTCTGTCAGATTATCACTGAAGATGTTGAGAGGAACATATAATTATGAATAGAAAGGAACGAGTTACACAGAGAAGGGATAGGGAAGAAAAGAAGGGGATATATATATATATACATATACAGAGAGAGAGAGAGAGAGAGAGAGAGAGAGAGAGAGAGAGAGAGAGAATTATATACTTTTGTAATAGTTTTAAAGTGGCTTTATAAACTGAGGATTTTCTTTTCTAATGCTGAAACTGGTTTTAATGAAGCAAGTTTTTCTCGGTGTAATGACAAGTTATAAATTTGTATATTAGAAGAGAGAGAGATAGGAGAGAGAGAGAGAGAGAGAGAGAGAGAGAGAGAGAGAGAGAGAGAGAAAAATATTTATATACTTTTGTAATAGTTTTAAAGTGGCTTTATAAACTGAGGATTTTCTTTTCTAATGCTGAAGCTGGTTTTAATGAAGCAAGTTTTTCTCGTTGTAATGACAAGTTATAAATTTGTATATTAGAAGAGAGAGAGATAGGAGAGAGAGAGAGAGAGAGAGAGAGAGAGAGAGAGAGAGAGAGAGAGAATATTTATATACTTTTGTAATAGTTTTAAAGTGGCTTTATAAACTGAGGATTTTCTTTTCTAATGCTGAAGCTGGTTTTAATGAAGCAAGTTTTTCTCGTTGTAATGACAAGTTATAAATTTGTATATTAGAAGAGAGAGAGAGAGAGAGAGAGAGAGAGTAGATATGGTATCCTGACAAAAAAAAACGAAACACCTAGCTGTACTCACTATTATCATATGAAGAAATAAGAATGATCTTTCGTTGGAAATAACGGTGAGCTGTGGGTGTAAAGATAGAGAGAAGAAATTTTTTTTATACACATGAATGATAAAATAAACACCAATAGCATGGATAGTTTGAAGTACAATACAAATCTCAATATTGGAATTGAAATGTATAAAAATTTATATTAATAATAATGGAAAAATATCGTACTCAGCGTAGAATTATATTTTTACCATTTCTTTTGCACGTCCAACCTTCAACAAAAGTTTGTCTGTCCAAGGACAGAATTTGTGGGGGATCACATGAATGTATAATGTATACAGAATTCCCTAAATTTACGGACAATTCTCTTTCCTGTACAGTGGAACCCATGTTTAACACCTTGAATAGCGAAAACCATTGCTATAACGACAGAGCTAAATAACACCTTTTTTTCCTATATTCAATTTATTTCTGCAAAATTGACACTGCTTCCTAACCTATAAAAACTGGAAAGAAAGCACCAAAACTTTTAATAGAAAAAAATCCTTAGCATTTTGCCCTGCCTGCATTGTAACAGTACAAGCGAACAAGCAATGCAGGCTTTCCTGTCTTTTCTCCACAGTCCACATGTATATGAAAATATGTATTTATTTCCATAAGAGGCAGAATAGAAAAAAACAAAGGAAAGTGTAATTACTTCTTGGATGAGGCCATGCCCTTGATAGTTCAAATACTGCACTGTGATGGCCAGGAAGGGCGGAGACTGGTCTTTCGGCCTCTGGATCTTCAACCGAATCTTGGCTTGACAATCTAGTTTGAGGGACCTGGGAAAGTGATGAAGAGTATGTAGTTATGTATCTATATATGGAGTTGAATGCTACAAAGTTCATTTAGTGTATAGCATCAAGCCACATGGTAGGCAGTGGCCAACATCTAAAGAAAAATAACTTTGGCTTATAAAATCTGAAACCTCAAAATAAATGATTGATTGGCAAATCTAGATCTAGAGTAAATTAAAATATTTGTCCTATGAACTGCAAAATGTTTCAGATCAGTACTCTGACAATGCCTTTCAATAAGGCTTTTGGTGCCCTCATGCCAAATTTTCCATTCTGTTATAGATCTAGAATCTAGATCTAGATCTACTCCAAGAGGCAGGGAAGGATTTAAAAATCTAGGCTTAAGATAACTCACCCCTTATCTTTAACCAACCACTAAAATCTAAAATCAGATCGTCTAGATCTGGATATAAGACCTATCTATATTTAACTCTAGATCTCATTAGCACAATTGATGGGATTTACCTTTGGCATGGGCGCTGACCCGTCGAGGAGCTGGTGTGTTTGGACGGGGAGTGCTTGCACACAAAGAGAATGATTTTATATTTTAGGTACTTCAGTATTAGTTCTTTCACTGACTCACTCGATCTTTTCACAAATAGACTGTGAGTGCCACTGAAAATGATATAAGGGCTGCCTCAAACTCTTCATACGTTTTGAACACACGTCCTTTCTCCATTTTGAACATTGGTGGAAAGGAAGTGAGATCTGAGTCAAACACGAATTTTGTGACGTCACATGTATATCTGTGTCCGTTCAGACCAGTACCAATTATCTAGGAGGCCTGTTCATAGGTTATGTAATATTATTCAGATGGGCCGGTCTGCGGGGTACTAGCAATGTGCTCTCTCTCTCTCTCTCTCTCTCTCTCTCTCTCTCTCTCTCTCTCTCTCTCTCTCTCTCTCTCTCTCTCTCTCTCTCTCTCTTTCTTTCTCTCTCTCATCTTTAGCTTAATCCGACTCATAACTCCCGTCTCTCTCTCTCTCTCATCTTTAGCTTAATCTCTCTCTCGACTTCTCTCTCTCTCTCTCTCTCTCTCTCTCTCTCTCTCTCTCTCTCTCTCTCTCTCTCTCTCTCTCTCTCTCTCTCTCCCTCCCTCCCTCTTCATCATAACTTCTAAGTACATGTAGGCTATACATTCAAATACTTAGAAACTCAAATGCACATGTACACCTTTTCGAGATTTGATAATACAGTGGTACGGTACATCAAATACCGGCACTGGAGTGACACACTAAGAACACGTACATCAGATAATGAGGAGAGTTTTTAATTGTATCAAGTCAGAAGAAGCAAATGAAGAGAGAGGGAAAGAGGGAGACAGACAGAGAGAGAGAGAGAGAGAGAGAGAGAGAGAGAGAGGGGAGAGACAGAGATTATAATTTTGTAAAATTCGACCAAGGAACAAAAACAAACATAGTAGGTACGTAGAATCTTAGAGCAAGAGATAAAATAATAAATAATGAATGAGAGAGAGAGAGAGAGAGAGAGAGAGAGAGAGAGAGAGAATGGGTGAAAGAGATACAGACAGCCAGAGGTCTATTTGTGTGGAAAAGGGGGGTGCTAGATATGGTAATAGGTGCTAGCCATGTGCGCTTTATATCTGGCCTTCTCTCTTTCTTTCATCTCTCTAGCTCAATCCGACTCTTAACCCTTCCGGGCCTCTCTCTCTCTCTCTCTCTCTCTCTCTCTCTCTCTCTCTCTCTCTCTCTCTCACACACACACTCTCCCTTCTCATCATAATTTCTATTACATTCAAATATTTACACTTTGAAACTCAGATCCACATGTACACCTTTTCGAGACTTGATAACACAGTGTTACAGTAGGCTACATTAAATAAAGGCACTGGAGTGACATGTCAAGAGCAAAACAAGGAATGACAGAATGTGAAAGACAAAAAAAGATATGGTGATATTTAGAGTGAAAGAGATACAGACAGAAGTCTATGTGTATGTGGGAGGGGGTGGTCAGAATAATGGGCAGTACTAACCTGTTCCAGTGTAAAAATGAAGGACAACTTCTAGCTGATCCCATTGATTCACAGTTTTACAGGGGAAATTTGGGTGTGTTACCAATTTAAAACCGTTGTAGTCTTCAAATTGAATTACAGTCACTCCTGCATCTGCATCTCTAAGTCTAATATGGAAGTATATAACATATTCATGCATACAACCACCGCGACTGAAGCTGGCAAGTGCTTGTTCTGTTCTATCTGCATTACAAGCACTGAGTCCATAGAGGAGCAAACTTTCTTGAAGGGCTTCCTTAACAGTGTCACAGTTAAAGTTATTTTTTACTATGAATGTATCCAGTTCGTCAATTTCTCTGACTTTGTTTTCACTGACAGCTTTTTTTTGGTAGGGCGAGGAGTTTTTGGATGAGCATGTGATATGGATGGTGAAGGTATCTCACCAAAGTTAATAGGAGGATGCATAGAGATTATAAATATTATCTTCCTCTTCGAATGTGAGGAGTATCAGAGAGCCAGTGTCGACTACATACTCCAATATGTTCAGTCACTTTCTCAACTTTGTTTGGGAGACTCGAAACCCATTTATGACATTCAGTTGGGTCCTTCGGAAAACCATAATTATAAAATAACCGTTTCACTTTCTTTCCTCTTCTGACTGGCATAGCCGCTCTTACAGTTTGTAACAGTGCACTTTCTTCCCCTAAACAATAAACAGTTAAGGAAATTGATAATGACACCGATACACCATATAATGAAATATGAAACTTAAGGTTAAAGTATTGAGGGCACTTTGAGTATCAGAGATTTTAGTTAAAAGGCTTTTAAAAAACTTTGGCTCCCACTTCAGCACACCTTCTCTCTATAAAGTGATATCGCAGAGACCATAAAGGGAAAAGCTAATTAAACTTAAAGCATATTTAGATGAACTTAACATGTATAATTGTTTATCAGTATCTCTCTCTCTCTCTCTCTCTCTCTCTCTCTCTCTCTCTCTCTCTCTCTCTCTCTCTCTCTCTCTCTCTCTCTCTCTCTCTCTAAATATATATATATATATATATATATATATATATATATATTACATTGTATGATGTTTGGTGGCACGGGTCATACTCTATCAGTGTGCACACATTTAGAGGAAAATCTACACCAAATCACAAGAAAGCATTCTTGGAATGTTCCACATTGAAAGCATCTGTTAGAACAAGGTGCAATCCAAGGGCGAATAGCAGAGAATAAGATAAGAAATATAATCCAAGAAAGAATGAATGTAATCCAATAACAAAATGGCAGGAGAGTTCAGTGAAAACACAGTGTGTACTGCTAAGCATGCTATAATGAACTGTTCAAACCTCGCGCAGGTGGCTGATAGCTAGCCAGATGATGGCCCATCTGAATAATGTTACGTAACCTTGTGAACAGGCCTTCTAGACAGATGGTACTGCTATAGACACATTGTTTGTATATTTTGAACCACGTGATGGACAATAATAGCACAGCCTCCATGATTTCTTAAAACCACGTGATAGCTATAAAAAGATTTTACGGGTGCCTTTTAGTCGTTTTTTCTTTGTCAGGCTGTGTTTACACTTACAAGTAGTAGTTAGTACATTAACTTTTTCTTTTTTTTTTCTTGAGGGGGGTGGGGATAGATCTCTTTGCATTCCTGAAGCGGGAACTTGCTTACAGCAGGATTTTTCTCCTGAAACTAAAATTCCCGTTATAGTCATGTTTTATTTATTTTAAGCACATCACTAGAGTGGTCTCGCTTATTGAATCTGTATAGCTTATCACTGTCTGCCTCTGGCCTTACACTTCGTTTCCTTCTGTTTTGTCTCCTCTTCTCTGATGTTGGCAATTAATGTCTAGTGGTCAGTCAGCCCCAATTGCTGCAAAGAAAGAGACAATTGTGCGCGACGGTCTAAAAGAGGTGACAGTAGAGAAGTTTTACAGTACTGGAGGTGTCTGAGAGACGAGCAGAATTCTCGCTCGGATTGAGAGAACGTGGCATTACCTAAACTAGCTGTGATAAAGACAGGGTTAGATTTCTTTACAAATAAAAAAAAAAAATAGGAGACGACGTAGAAAGTTGTCAACTTGATAGTTATTAAACCCTAAAACAATTTTGGCTGGTTTTAATAGAAAGGAGGGAACACAGACGCGGGCTAATTCTTCTTCACAGAGGGGGGTTCATTAGGCAAAAGTCAATCATTCAAAATTAAAGTTCTGATGATGATTATTAAATACAATGCTGTTACGGTGAAAATAAATTTGACAGAAATTGTTGCTTGATGTTGTTGAGTTCAAGGTTTATTTAGTAAAACAAACAGAAAACGCTGCAAGGTACAAACAGTATAGATACTTTCATTAGCGAAGTGTACAGGTAGGTAGTCAACAAAAAAGTGACACTGATACAGGTACATAGTATGTCTGGCAAAAGAGGTAGTGAGACCGAGAGGTAAGCAGAGTGGGAAAAACCATAGGTGCGGCTTAAAAAAACATATACACGGAACAGAAACCTTCACAATTTAAAAGAAACGAAAATTTCTGTTTATACTTTATAATTTTTTAAAGTTGCAGGCTCAAATTGTTTTCATTTAACAAAATATTGATATTTTCAGGCTTGCTAATTCCTTTACATGAATTGGTTCTCAATTTATATTTTGAAAACTGTAATGTATTTTGTCTCTTATGTAATACTTTCTTTTACAGTCATTCAGTTTCAGCTTTAATGTAAGCGTGTATTGAACCTCAGTTTATCATGGGAGTTTTCTACAACTATCAAAATCATAATGCTTTATCATGTATACATTTGAAAATATATGTTCAATCATAATTCATCTGTGACTATTAATTTTTTACTTCTATCATTGACTTACAATGCAGTTTTGAAATAGAAACAGTGGTCAAATTATCAAATAGATAGCATAATCAGGTTCAGCATCTAAAAAACCATAAACTCCGAAAGTTTCATTACTCTAGTACGAAAACTGTGTTTTTTAAGATATAATTTCTACAATATGATTCGCTTTTTTACCAATTTTCTTCCAAGGCGCAAAATTTGGCGCTATGCCAATTTTGGTTTTCTCTATCTTTTCAAAATGGCTTTCTAGGTTGCTGACAAAAATTGAGTCAACTAAATACAACATTGTGTATTAGCAAACTAAGTATTGAAACAATCTGAAGAATATGTGTTTTTTTACGATGGTCCAAAAATGCCTCATCTAGAGTATTTGCTTGTAATGTTGATATGCCACAAGTGTTTTTGGCCATATTTCATGACCAATAAATTCTTTTGTTTACTTTTTATCTCCGTGAAATTTCGTATGTGTATAGTCATTGTCTTGGACTTTGTAAATATGTCCTTTTTTGTTTCATAAGATTTAACAAATGACTTTTATATGTCCTTAAAAACAACCCGATGCACGCAATTTGTTTTGTGTCGTTATGCGCAAAATTGAAACAGCTGTAAAACTTTTATTTACCAACAGATTTTGATGAAATTTGTTGGAAATTTCATATTTTAACAAGATCTTTACAGTACAATTGGGTATATTCAAATTTGGTGGGGTAGAAAAATCACTTTGTGGTACCTAGTTAGAGCAAATACCCGTTTCGGTTTATTGGAATGAATGTTTGTGTGCGTATGTGCATATATATACAACCACACCTGAAGAGAGTGAAGGACAAACGACACCCTATGCATAATTATGATCGATACTAAAATGTTATTATTTACTGACATGTTGACAAAAAAAATAATTCATACAGACTGCACAGTTTTGAATCGGGAAGATTTAAAAATCGTTTAGTAACATTATCGACTCCCTTCTGTGTTGCAACTATCAAATGTTTGATATTGACCGTCCAGACCTTTTCTCTAACGACGAGCAAGACCCTTTTTTATTATTCATCGCAATTCTATTTCAGATTAGAAAAAATATTAGAAATTTGTTTCAATAATAGTGATTGACATATTCATGATGTCAATTTCGAATATCCCTAAGAGTGTTGGATAATGTTTGTCAATTTTTTTTTTTTTTATTTTTTTTTTTTTGGGGGGGGGGTTGTCATCCTTTTTTTTTAAATTCATTTTTTTCTAAATTTTTATCAAGATTTTGTTTTTTTTTATCATCATCATCATTATTATTATTATTATTATTATTATTATTATTATTATTATTATTATTATTATTATTATTATTATTATTATTATTATTATTATTCTTTTTGCCTTGTTGAAATTTGTTTAACCAAAACGAGCTACATTTAGCGTTTAAAAAAAGTATAAAAGTTTTAATTTTTGTGAAAATGAACGTTTTAAACTTAACTCATTTATAAACTGTGTTCTTAGCCAATTTATGTACAACATCAAAATGAAGCTTTATGACCCATTGATGTTTTCTAGTTAGGTCGTAGTTTATTTCCTGGCCGCAATTCATCGAAGAAGATTCAGCGATTTACATACACCTCCCTCCCCCCCCCTCCCCCTTTTTTTTTCCTCCTCGACGAAATCGGAGTTTAGTAGTTGCTTGATTAACATACTGGGTCCTCCCTCCATCGATTTTACAGTTTCCTTTTAAGTATTTCTGCGAATTGAAGGAATCCATCTCCGTCTATCCTTTGCTATCTTTTGCGTAACGCACCTTATTTCGGGCGCAAAACTTCATTCCTCTGCAGTTGGGTCTTTTTTTTTTTATCTTTTTCATTGCCGTATCAACTGATCCGATGAGACGTAAGCCGCCGTAACTAGGCATCCAATAAGAAAGGAAAGGATACCAAAATCTAGCAGTGGGGCTTAGCACTTCCACATTCACCTTGCACAATAAATTTTAATAAAATCAAAATCTGATTCTTTCTCAACTCTAAACATTATGCCATTTTTTTTTATGGGAAATGTCCAAAATCATCAACATCGAAAAACTCACTTTTTTAAAGTTATTTCTATTTTTCGGCAAGGTCCAGCATCTAGATCTAGATCTAATTTTGAGCACGGTATTAGGTGCGGCTGTGGTCTGCCATCATGGCGAAGCTTCTTATTACCGGCAGGTGTGCAGATAGTGTGCAAGTCGGATCGGTCAATATTAATCGAAAATTGAGATTATGATGGTTCTTGGCATTTCAGGGGAAATTAAATGTGCAATTATGTAATGGGCAGCGAAAGATTGATTTCAAAGAATTTTTATTGAAGAGAATAGTGGCTTTTTCCTGGTATTTTCAAAGTACCTAATTCTATAGCAAACTTCAACGACAAAAATAGTTCAATCTTTCTTTTATGAATTTATATAGACATAAAATAAAGAAAATCAGTATTGATGAACGAATTTTGACCCAAAGCATTTATATCCAGAGGGAATGACAGAGTAGACGGTGAATTAGAAAAATACATAGAAATATTTTGGAACCATAATTGGTTTCCGTTTGTGGTCAACGTCTGAATATATTTATGCATCCTGCATATCAACATGTTGCGGCAAAAACAACGTTGCTTTGGGGGATTTCTTACATAAAAAAAAGTCGCACGTATGTTAGTAAAGTAATGAGTGGCACAACAGGTGTGATAATATAAGCAGAATAAGTGTCACGCAGAACAGGCGTACTGCGTGGGTGTAAATATTATTTAGTAAACGTTAGTGAGGACAATGCACTACAGTTTAACTTCCTACCGCGGGTCGTTTCCAATTACGCTAGGCGTATTAACGATGCGGGGAGTCGCTTGTCCGATACGAAGACTGACATATCAAGGATGGGGATTGTTCATTGAAAACCGCAAAGAATATCAGTCAGATCCGCCAGGAAGCATGACTAAGTTTAGGTTACTAGGTCCGTTACACTGAGGTAACGTCTCCTAAGTTTTAGTACATAATCCAAGCCCTGCGCATCAAGGGGGTTTTTCCGATAGCGTACTCGATGACCACGGGTTTAGATCCTTAAATTTGTGGGGGACTGAAAACTCTGAAATGTTAAGAATGAGTTTGCTTCCTGTATTTGCCGTTCCCTAGACCACCTACGTGTGGTTTTCGATCTCTTTAAATATTGGAGCCAGTGTGAGTCCAAATCAGACCCTTACGAAGACTCCCTACACGAAGCAAGACAGAGGGCTCCGGCAAGATTCCAGCAAGAAATCCTAGTCGTTATACTTAAAGGCAAACGTTTGCCTAAGTTTTGAAGTTGTAATTGAAGACAAGACGTCGTCCCAAACTTTAAATATATTTTTAAGGCAAGATTTTGCCTATTACTTGAACAAGCAAAGAAGTTCAAGATTATTATAGGGCACGTAGTCCTGATTTGGTCATTGTACCAGCATCATCATCTTATCCTCGTCCTACAGCCTATCTTCTCTGTCTCAGTTGAGCAGACTGCCTTCTTCGTAATCTTCTTCTGCGACATCTTCTTCGTCGTGTATTTCTTCACCTTCGTGGTTGCCTTGTTGTCTAAACTACAATAACTGTCGTGGCCTGGTTGCTGGCGTTGCCGTCGTCATCAACATCATCCTAGATTAAAGTGTTATCAGGAGGTGTGTCTGGACAGCTGAGTTGTATCATCACTGGGACCAGCATCTAGTGGTTACTACAAGAACCGCCTGGTTAATTGGATGAAGGGCTTGTCCGCAGGATTGTAACAACTTTGTCGTAGTTAAAGCTACTTAAGTTATATTGATTGATAATTGCCTTTCCCAACTTTATTGAAATCTGTTAATTAAGATAGTTGCTTTTAATTAGATAACCATTGGTGTCATTACTTATTGCGTAATTGTTTCATGTGCTTTAATTGAAGCCAAGTCATATTAAACCAGCCTGACATTGTAACGCACGCCATTATTAAATGATTTGTACTCTAGTTTAAATACTTGATTACTTTAATGTAAAAAGGAACTTTCTTAATGTTTTAATACGTCAGCATTTATATAATCATAATAAACTTAATGTCTTTCTTTATTATCATTTAAACCTGACGTTGAGTTCAGTGCTTTCTGCTTAGTTGAAGGTTGTCCAAATCCCTTTGTTGCACGTTGTGTGTTCCAAAAGTATTCTTAAACTTAGGTGACTTCCGACGTGTGACAATAAGACTGGCAATGTTGTTTGACAATTCAAACCCTGACTGAAAAAAAATTAGGCTAGCGGATTGATTGACATGAGTCCACGCTAATGATAATGCTATATTAGACAGCACAAACTTAGTATTGCTTGAAAAATAAGTGACATAAGAAATTTGAAGCAAGGGAGGTATTTTATTGTCACAGTTAAAATAGAGAAATGCTTTGAAATAGGAACATGAACTTTAGGTTTCATGGGGAAAAAAGGCAAAAATACAGACAGTTCTTTTCACTCGCGCACACACAGACTCAGTTCTCTTACTCCCATTCGAGCTGACCAGAGATTTTAACATTAATACTGCATAGACCAATAAAGAATTTAAAGCTCAACTTTATTATAGCCATGGATTTATGATTCAGAAGATCAGATGTCATGTCAAATTTGAAAAGCTGTGGTGTTCCTAAATTTTTATGATGCTTGAACATGTTCCCGATCTCTCAATTTTTCAAACAAGCAATAGAGAGTATACATATCATTGGATAACGAGGACACTAACATTAAAGTAAAAACAAAAATTGCCTGAATAATGGTTGCAGATTATTTCTCACGCTTCGAAATTTGTAGTTTAAATTAGTGAAAATAACTTCAAGGGTTCGTTAAGCAACACCTTGTTTTTAGGTAAGCAAAGTTTAACCACGTGTTATTAGTTCTGATCACAGAAACATATTTATCGCATTTTTATTATACAAATATCGCGTTCAGTTATCAACAATCAAACATCTTACAAGAAAAATTATGGAGCGGTATAATGGCATTATTTGACAGGTAGCTAAAGATCATCAAGGTGTAAATTGCTAGAAATATCACAGAATCAAGTTTTGATAGAGGTCCAAAGACAATGTTCAAAGTTTGATCAAAGCAAGGAAGAAAAAAAAAAAAAGAGATGTGTATAATACGACATTATTTTCTTTGAGAAAATATGCATGATAGGAAAATACTTAAGGTCATTGATATAGACCCATCATAAAATCTTAGCTTCATAAGAAACAATTTACAGTGTCAAGAGAAAAAAGCAGGGTTTTATTGATTTAAAATAAAAAAAAAATGTAAAATGCTTAAAAGATTTCAAATCATTTGAGCTTCACATTCCTGTTGCTCCCAAACACTGTTCGAAACCATTTGAATTAAAAAAAAAAGAAGTCAATCTAAAAAGCTCATAAATGCATGTAGCCTGTTTGTTCAGTAGATGAAAATAGTTTGTAAATGACTGTGCAAATTGAAAATGACAATTTAATTTACTTTGCAGCACAAGAAATCAATTTGACATAAACCTAAATAGAGATAGTTATCTATTGTAATCTACCTTCATTCTTTCACTTGTTTATTGGGTTTCATGTATTCTTGCCGCAGATGATAGCGATTGATAACCGTTTTCACGCATGCGTCGATCACATTCGGGAACGGAAGCTTGTCAGGCAGAGTTTCTGCACCTGCGCGAAGCGGGTCAAAGCTGAGCATTGTGTCACACTCGGCGTCGTTTCTTCTCTTTCCACCAATAAGGATTACTTCACCTCTGTACTGCACCGCACCAAAATGCACTCTCCCAAAGTTTTCAATTTTCCCGATGGTGCGGCAACCGACCTCCTCAGAGAACTCAATCACGTCTCCATCAGTTGTGATCACAAAAATATGGCCGTCGCAGACCACAGTGCGTGTCAGACGACAAGCAAACGGCAGATCTGCAAAGTGTGTAGATTGTCCGATTCGCGTGTCGTAGCATTGAATAGCCGGGCTGTTCCGGTTGTTCCGCTGTGCTCCACCAAAGATAAAGATCTTTTCTCCGAGTACAGCAGCAGAGATCATCTCAGCAGGCACGGGAAGGTCGCCAGATTGCGCCCACTTGCCAGTGTTGATGTTGTACCTCTCAATGCTGCTCAGAACTTTACTTCCGGCGGGCAAATTCCGGTTGTAACCGCCAATGACGTATATGGAATCGCGGACTGCGGAGAGAGTATTAAGTGTAACGTGAATACATGCAAGATTTTATGATCTAGAGTTCTAGATTTTTGAGGAAACACTACTTTGATATTCTACGTTACCTCTTCATCATCACTAATGATAGAACCATCGTTCGTCAGAATTATTTCTCCGGTTGCTGTTGCTACCTCAGCCCCCATCATTGACTTCTATAACACGATCACTTTCAATGGCCATCCAGCCACAGCTTTTCTTATGTCTAAATTTTATCCATACTGTCAACTTCATCGTAATCAATATTGCAACCAACTTTTTAAACTCCGCTATAACTTTCGAGAACGTTAGAGCTACTTTAACTTTTCTGAGGAAATCATCGATAACGTAACAACTACTAACATGAAAATCGAGAGAGAATAACCGCCAATCATGCCGTCCTTAAATCACAAGAACTGCCAATAAGCAATCAATCAGCATAACAATTCCAACCTAGAGTGCTCAATGTGAACGAACCAATTAACACTATCATCACCGGTACCACATCGACCAAATCCAGAAAAACTTAACCACAAATGCCATTTTATTTGCTATGAGATCACTGATATCTCAACTTCCAAGTCTGTACCCATCATTATTCCTATTTCAATAAGCAGATCTTCACAACAGCCTCTGTTGCAAAGTATCATCAAGATCAACATCATTTCTGCAATTCAGAATCATCAAAACGCTCTATCGACCACAAATGATAGCCGCAAACATCGCCACCATCACCACCGTCACCACCATGAAGCCAACCCTGCGACCACCATACCACTACTGCTAACCTGGCCAACAACAGTATTAATGCACGACCACAATCACAGCTACTACCACTGCCACAACAATCATCGTTATCTAGTAGACTTGACTCACCAGCAATCATGCCGTGCCTGGAGCGCCCCTGGGCCATCTGCTCACATTCTCGCCAGTCGTTGCTTTCGCTATTGTACTTGAACAGTTTGGGCCACTTCCGGCTGCCGCCAGACAGGTAAATGTTGTTGGCGTATGTGCAGGCAGCGAATTCCACACCTGTAAAATGGTTAAGCGATTAGCGGCAGCTCATCAGTATCTTTCATAGTAAACACTAAAAAAATCGTAATGAAATGCATCAATCAATCAAAAATCATTTTACAAATCAACAATAAATCACTACAAATGTAATACGTAAACTAACCAAAACTTTGGCTTTCATTTTAAACTGTTATAGAAGATAACATTTAACCATAGAGCAGAATATCAACAGTACATACTCACCAGGATCATAAGGCAGTGGAGCCAGCGTGAACCACTTGTTCTGTCTAAAGCTGAAGCAGATGACATCAGTCGGCTTGGCCTGGGTGGATCCTCCAGTTAGAACCACCAAGACCTGGTCAAAATCACAACAGAAAGGAAGGAGAGGGTAAGGTTGATTTCTTTTTTTTTATTATTATTATTCTCACAATTAATCTTTGCGATGTTTTAACTTTGATAACTGATAATGGAAGTAGCAGAATAACAGGAGCACTGTCCGTCTTTAGTAATACTGAAAATCTTATCAAGAATCAACTTTCGATTGTCTTTGACACGCTAAAGCCTTGGCGAAAGCGTCTGAAATGAGGAATCCAACATTTTACAAACATTTCAATGATTATAAAATTCTGTGAAAAAAATTGCTAGGCTTACTAACTAATCCAAAAATATAAACGTCTAGTCAACACATTTATGACATCGGCAGCATAAAGTTATGAGTTTCTTTGCCAAACTAGATCTAACACACAAGGGAAATTCTGGTGAGACCCACCTCTTCGAGATCAAAGCTGTTCCTGAAGCTTGCCCGTTTGCTGGTGAACTCTTGTCTGCGGGCAGGCAGCATGTGGTAGCGCTTGGCTTCTTCCAGCATAACACGGCACACGATATCCTCTTTCAAGAGACCGCGCTGTTGGCTGGGAAATTGAAAAGGGGAGATACATTTTAAGCTATATTTTGCAAGTCGCTTTTGTTGGTAAATTGAGGAAAGGTGGGATTAGCTGGGACTCTGATAAAAGATGGAATGAGAGATAGTATGACAAGTATGACATATATAATTTTGATATTTTGATATATAAAAATTTAAATATACAAACACACACACACACACACATATATATATATATATATATATATATATATATATATATATATATATATATATATATATATATATATATATATATACCCTTTGGTCAAAGTTATATATATATATATATATATATATCTACCCCTTGGTCAAAGTGCGCTTTTTGCGAGTGTAGAGATAATAATATTGGCATAATAACAGGCGAAAAGGTGTCAGTGTATTCTTGAAGGCTGCGACAAGTTAGATATTGATAGGATTATTTTACACCGACACTGAGCGTATTCTATCGACCTGATGTTGAGGAGATACTCCGGGCTGACCAGTGGCAATCGAAGGTGCTCTATGAGACTCGCCAAGTGCATGTTTCTGTTGTCAGGGTCATAGGCCAACCACTTAAAGACTGCTTCACACACGAGCTCCTCATTTGGCACAACAAGGTGGTCAGACTTAATAATGGTAGCTAGCTCCTCCACCTGCAAAAAAATACTAAAAAAATTATATGTAGTCTATGGATATGCATTTAGGTTAATCATAACACCTTCCGCTATACAGGTTTCAAACTTAGATACACGTGAAAGAGGTTAGAGGTCACCCCCTATTTCCTCTGTTTTATTGTTTCTCTTCATTATTTCCAATGCAGCAGACACAAAAGCTAACATTATGCGAGAAGATCCCAAAAGTGTTCGGTCTGAAATGTAAGTTGCCCTCATCTCATCTCCATTTACCCCGCTTACTTCTAGCTCCACTGTATTTAATCTGTGTAAAAGCCAAGAAACTGTCTAAGGTGAGCAGCTATTCCCACCTCCATTTCTTCTTCCCTTTAGCCAACAAAGTCTACGACATAACCACGGAGTCGAGTTTGAGCAACTATCATCCCGCATCTTCTGCGTAATTTTTCCCTCCCTACCTCTAGTTCCACACAGAAGTCCTCAGTCTGCGACAGGGTGACAAAGTTGTCCAGTATGAGAGGCCATGCCCTCTCCTCGAGCTCCTCACAGCCGTGTGTCCTGCCCAACTTCCACATGGAGATGCTGTTGTCTTGGCACAGGTTATCCATCAGGTACTCCTCGCACCGAGTGATCATCCCACGGATCTGGAGTGTCGTGGCGGCCCTGTGGAAAAGCGCAGATGTTGGGGTTTTATTTATTTTTTTATTTCTTGTATGGGAGTCTACCTGAGTATACTTGGTCTGAAGGAGACTATAGTGGTACGCTATGAGTTGGTGGTATTGGCTCTTATGGCATCCACCATGACAATAAACTCTATTATATAGGGTGTGACTTCAGTTTTCTTTGTTTTTTATTTAATTCTGGCGATTTACAGCATATTTTTATGACTGGATAGGTGTAAATGATCCCAAATACCTTGGCCTGAAAGAGATGCAATCCGTATCTTTGTCAGTATCCTGTTTTTCTCAATAATTTAATGCTTTTGTATTGAGTAAAAAAAAGACGGAGAGAGTAAGAGAGAGAGAGAGAGAGAGAGAGAGAGAGAGAGAGAGAGAGAGAGAGAGAGAGAGATGAGTTTCGGCTCACAGTCCCACATTAATGTATGCAATATCCATTGTGCAACCCGACTTAGCTTTTCCGCCATCCAACATGGAGTTCTAATAGTCTGGTAACCATGATGACGGCACGGTACGGTTGAGAAAATACTATGTTAAGAATGAATGATCGCATTTTCTTTTACGGAGAAGTCGAAGACACAGCAAGACTCTGATGAAAGCTTATAATTTTTATCAATAGTGTGTGCTGGCGTTTATGGTAGGAAAAAGAGTAGGTGAACTGAAAAATACTGTGAGGCAGTGCAATAGTTCGAAGATAGAAGAACTTATGGGGTTACCTAGGGCTATAAAAAGGGGAGCTAATGAATCTAAGTGTGGTGCTTGGGTAACAAGGAAGCCAAATGAAACTGGCAGTGGATAGTGCATTGTCGCTTCCTTGTAACAGGTTAAGTCAGCCTCCATGAGAAAAAGTAAGGGGTGCTGCGGTGTTTTATATGAATAAAAATTAAGTGCGAGAATGACTAAATGAGATATATCGGTGCAGATTAAGTAAATGTATCTCCGGTATTACTTCAGAGATATTGCGAGTTGCTTTGTGGCCGGTCAATGGTAGAAATATTGAACGATGTGATATGAAAATAGAACTAGGTTGCAAATGGACCACCGAGTAAAAAGGGAGAGAGGGGGGATAAGGATGTAAGGGGAAGGAAGTAGAAAAAAATTGTAAAGTAAGAGACTGAGCTTTAAGTGCTCAACTGCTTGGCAGATGCAGAGCAAAATATGTGTAGAAGGCAGAGGGAACATAGATAGTTAATGGGAATTTGGCGCATGAGAACTGTGGAGTGGGGCGTGGGGCATGCCAGTTAACTTTGATGGAAGGTGATGGACTGAAGTGGAGAACTGTGGAGTGGGCCGTGGGACATGCCAGTTAACTTTGATGGAAGGTGATGGACTGAAGTGGAGAACTGTGGGTACCGGGTGGGCTCGTGGGACATGCCAGTTAACTTTGATGGAAGGTGATGGACTGAAGTGGAGAACTGTGGAGTGGGGCGTGGGACATGCCAGTTAACTTTGATGGAAGGTGGTGGACTGAAGTGGGGAACTGTGGAGTGGGGCGTGGGACATGCCAGTTAACTTTGATGGAAGGTGATGGACTGAAGTGGAGAACTGAGGAGTGGGGCGTGGGACATGCCAGTTAACTTTGATGGAAGGTGATGGACTGAAGTGGAGAACTGTGGCATGGGGCATGCCAGTTATTAACCCTGATGGTGGGTGATGCAGCTGAGTGTCATTCAGGAATGAAAAATTTTCGTTAAAAAGTTCGTCAACTCTGCTTTCAAAAATACAAGTTATTGAGGGCGGTTTTAAATCTCAGAAAAATTAGAATTATTAAAAGAGTTTCACAATGTTATGATAACGGATCTTAGTGACAGCGAAAATGCGACAAGAAGAACGTTATCAATGGAAGATTTAGGAGTTTATCAAAACACTTCATACATGTACTGGTCTCCATGAAAAAAAAATCCAGTAGTGAGTTTTTTGTTAAAAAAGGTAGTTTAAGAATGATAGCAATGATAGGAGGTAAAATCTTTTGTAGTGAAATAATGAGATGACCTGATTTTAAGACAGGCTTAGACAAGGATGGCTAACAGCTATCTCTAGTTAAACGACATACTATTTTGACACCTTCTTTTCTAACAGCAAATGAGATTCCACACAGAGCTGTGCTAAACAGTTAGATCTGACTTTTTCCAACTATCAAAAGCATCAAGAATACATCCTAGATCTCTACTCTGTGAAAATTGTCTGTTATCAAGTAAAAATCTGAACTACCTGAGCAGACTCTCAGCGTTTTCAGCGCAGACGACATCCTTGCCGGTGTACATGAAGCTGAGGATGCTGTCAAACGTTGTCACATCGATGTTGAGGAGCGTCAGTACTCCGTCTGGGTTGTCTCTCATGCCAGTGCTGTGGTGTGAGTACACATAGGGTTGTGAGTTGGTAAAGTGGATCGGTTTTTTTTTGTTTTTTGTTTTTTTTTTTTGTTGTTGTTTTTTTGTTTTGTTTCCCTTATTAGGGTATGCATTTTAGGTTTTGTAGAAATGCTAAACAGGAAATCTGTGAGCGTTGTCAAATAGTTTTAATCTGATATTAGGCAATTATAAGCATTCATCCTGAAAGAAAATCATTTTTTCAAACATCAAATCCTCTTGGTCTCTTGTTTTAAAGCACTTGATAAAAATCGTTGCGAAAGTGATAAAGGCTTTTTCTTATTAATTTTTTTTATGTTTACTTAGAAAGGCATGATGATAGAAAACGAGTAACGATCAAGTTTACCATGAGATAACGCAACACCAAGCAACCAAATACGGGCAAACAGCTAGTGTTAGTTCTGGTCCTTTCTTATCTGCTTAAAAATTCTTTAGGAACAAACAAATATTTTCCAGAAGTGCTCTGCCTATCGTAAATTCATAGCTGCCCTATGTTTCGAACCTATTAAATTTTGATAATGATTTTGGAGGATCAATAAGTATATTAGAGTATCACAACGTTTATCATCTATTTATAGGCTATTTCCTTGTGTAAAAGTTACACTTTATTGAGAGACCTACTTGAAAGTGACGTCAAAGTGGGGTGACATTGCAGCCAAAACGGCCCTGTGACACCTGAAGCGCTTGTTGCCCACCAAAATTGTAGCATCAGCAAAGTGTCCTGTGTTCCACAGGTACTGAACTCCCTCCGCCAGGGTCTCGAGATATTTCTGGTGCCAGCTCATCTTTCTGTCACCAGATGGGAGGACGCAGTAAGAATTTGGATGCCAAAAGACATGTGTCATAGGGTTAAAGGTTGCAGACCCAGAGTATTGGTCCACGCAACACAATTCAGGGAGGAAAGGTAGGTGAAATTGGAAAGGAAAACGGTAAGCAAAAGACATTAGGATAAACCAATTCATTTACTTACATAAAAGTATAAAAGAGATGTATATGAAACTTAACTTTCAAAGAAGATGAATCAAAGATGAAAAATGATTCTAAAAATAATTCCTATTCCATTAGATAAAAATCAAATTCACAGGATCGCTATTTTTGTTTTGGTATTGTTATTTTTTTTAAATAAAAATGAACCATTAAGTTGTTTTAACTACTTTTATTGCAAAAGCTATATCAAATTTTTCAAGAAACTTCTCAAAGAAACTTTGACTCCTATTATGCTATTCAGTAATGGGAATAATCGTATTCGCTCCTTGCCCAGAAATGGAACAGAAAGGCTTAGTTTAAAAAAAAAAATTCCAAATACACGATTTTGATTTTTATTGGTGACGATTCAGAATATTAATTCAAGAATCAAATTAAGAATTATTGTGATTAATAGTTAAAGATTTAACAAATGTAAATATTTATTGCCCGTTTGACAGTATAAAACTGTTTTGCCTTGGGTTTTTTGTTTTGTTTTGTTTTGTTTTTGGTATGGCAAAGCCCATTTTCTACAAGCTCATTCTTTTCTCTCGGATCAGATTGTTACAATAGTGTTACCTAATAGCTCTTTTGCTTTTTATTATCAGTATTTTGCTTTCGTTTAAATTTTGAGTACCTAGATATTTGCGCTAAGAGCTGTTGTTTTATTTTTATTTCCCTCACACCAGCTTAAGCTCTTAAAACTGAACCTTCGAATTTTTATCAATTCCCATCAAAGTTTGATCATAAAAATATTTTTCGAAAGATCCTGTATATCTTTGGATCAAGAGTGAATCTTACATTCTCGTGATTCGTTGATAATTTATCGCTTTCTCGATCTCGGATTTTAAAAGCTTATATTTCAGGAGTTAGGGTACACAAAAGGTTTACATTTTTCTTGAATAAGCCTTATTACTTTATTAAAACTGCCTGTAGTCTCACAAAGCAATAAAAGATTGCATTGAATGTCTAACGGTTTTGAATACCAAATTTTACACGAGATGGTTAGAACCTTACAACTAGATCACACATTTATATTTTCTTTATAATTTCATGATCGGTAGATATGTCTAGATCCTTATAGTGTGTATGACAATTAATCCTTTTTTTTTTCAATTGTGTGCCTAATTTTTTTCTATACACATATACATTGATTCGTATTTATTAAAGATCGGCAAATGGCATAGTAAAGTTTCTATTGATTACCTTAATTGTATTGCTTGTATGGCATAGGCCTGTAAAGAACGTAACGAAATAAATCGTTATAAGAGATCAAGAAGGAAATGTAAAAAAAGCATTATTTACCTTTATGTGCTGTAGCTCACACTTTCAAATAAACAGATTATAATTTATTTCGTTAAAATGACTGTTAGCGCGATATTAGTTCTTTTGAAAATTTCCTTCCTTTGTGTCTGTAGAAAACGGTTTTATAAAAGTTATCTTTTTTAAATCACAGAGGTGCACAAGTGTTTGAGACTAGGCAGCAGCCATTTTGGCAGTATCCACGGGTATCTAAGAGGGCGGATTAGCTCAAGGGTGAGAGGGGAAACGTGGTCACCTAATGCAACAGTTACGGGTCGGCGCTGACCAGGGGATTATCTCGTGGCCGACGGATGGAAGCTAGCCCAGGTCTGGTACCAGTGTGTAAAGATTGACTTAATTAATCCCTGTTAGCCGTGTTGTTAAGTTGTGTTAAAACCCCATGCCGATTATCCCTAGTATCCGAATGTCGAATATGAAAATTGTCAAGAAACCGGATTTTAGAGAATAGGAAAGGGATAGTACACGAAAAAATACATAGAAAAAACAAGCTCAAGTCCACACACAAAAGGTCTAAACATACTACCTGTTAAAGTCTGCTATTTTGTTCTATAGACCACCGATCCTGATGTGTGAATGAAAATTTAAAATAATCGAAGAGGTGGCACAGCTGTTTCCTCTTTAATGTCCCCTTGGTATTGTGACAAATAAATATATTAAACATAAAAAGAAAGAAATCGATCAGTATTGTATATAGTGCTTTTCCGTAAAAACACTCTAGGCGCTTTATAAAAATCCGTTGATAGACTTAGATAAGTCAAGATGCATTTCTTATCTGACAGAGGAACACCTGCTGAGAACTGCGAGTCAAAATAGGAAAGTTCTAAGATCAACCCCCGCTAGTAAGGAGCGCGATTTTGCACAGACATTGTTGTGCTACTGAGTTCAAAGTCATGTGTTTTAGTATAAGTTTTTGATAGCACGTCGAGAAAATAGAGTCCGCACTAAAGAACCTCTCATTGCTAGTAAAGATGGTACCTTTCTCACAGACGCGGAAATTCAAGTCAGGAACAAGTTGACATTAAAACCCGCAGATGGAGAACAAGAAAATTATTTTAAGACAAAACAAAAGGTGTGCTTCATATGAGTTTTAATGTTTCTAGATGTTGGACAGAGGTCAATATCTCCTTACTAGGTATTATAACTCTTTTTGAAATCGGGTTCATAATAAAGAGGCAATCGTTTTACACCTTACAGTGGTGAAGAAATCTGTATAAAGAGAACAATGTAATTTCTAAGACTCGAATTCCGGATCCTCTGATAGGCCGCCACTTCTACACGCTTCTCAATGGTTTATCTGAGGTCTATTGTGTGAACTCTTCAAGACGTCTGGCCTGAGATGTGGTAGTTTCATATAGTTAAAGGTACCATCACAATAGGAACCACTTTTATAGTTTCCACGAGAAACGCTACTGTAGTTCCATACTTTTTGAGCAAATCCCGAAATTTGCTCTTACTTTATTTCATGTGATATTCGTCTTTCTTGAATGATAGACCTAGAAGAGGTATGGCTTTAAAGATTCTTCAAACCGGGTAATGATCAACAATCTGTTCGAATGGCATAATTCGCTTTCTAGCCCAAACAGAGCGCTTGCAGCTTTGTACTTCATGAAAGCAACTAGATAATGTGAATGTCGATAATTAAACACATGACCGCATCTGATTCATAACTATATTTTAATTTTTCTCAACTCTTTATCACCATTGATTAATCTTTAGAAGTTGCCATTATCAGAATAGTTCTTTTCAAAGAAAGTTAATTAATTGGATTTTATTGATAAGAAATAAAGAGGAAAAACATCACGTCTAAAATCGCAGAGAATTGGTTTAAATGACGAAAATCAGGAGCAAACCATTCCGACAAAGAGCCCGGCTGTTTCACAGTACACGAACAGTACACGGACACACAGCTCTAGACGCAGCAGACGACAGCGCAAAGATTAACAACCTGGACTGAACCGCCTCGGATTAGGTTCAGCACTAATAAAAGGACGACAATCCATGCGAGACAGTTAATATGCTGATGTAGCCTACTAATGCCATAAAGTGATAGCTATGTTGCTACCTTAGCTGTTCAAAGATTTGATAGATTTGAGAAGAAGATCTTATATAGATTTATGTCATCCGATTTTCTAGACATTAAGCATGTCTAATTTGCTGATCGTCACCATGACCTGTGTACACATTCACTCACACACACACACACACACGTCTCTTGCTCTAATGGGTTCGATACACATAAAGAGGCAGGGCGTTGCAGTCTATCCCACTTTACTCACGTATTTGATGTAAAATGATAAAAATAATTTATATATCGATTTGTGCGATTTAATTCAGAACTCGGGGCCCTTCCTTGACTAGTAGAATTAAGTGTATTGATGATTAAAATAATATATCCGGTTGTTTTTGTTTTTTGTGGGTTTTTTTGTTGTTTTTTTTTGCATACTCAGAAATCGAGTACATGTTTAGTTTCACTGTGTACGAGGAATATACCGTAGAATCCTTATTGTCCATGGCTTCAAGATGGATTAGTATGACTCAAAAATTCTGATATCTTTATCAAAAGGCGTGGCGAAATAGGTACACTTTTAAATCACATGACGGTACTCAAATCGATTAAATGTGTTATTGTGATGGATGGTTCTGAGCGTCATTCAAGAAGCATCACAGAGAAAGATATGCTGTCTTATAGTTTACACCGAACGCGAAGATTCTTCCAAACTAAGAAGGATGTCTTGGAAATGGTTGAGAGAGAGAGAGAGAAAGAGAGAGAGAGAGAGAGATAGATAGACAGACAGACAGACAGACAGACCGAGACAGAGACAGAGACAGACAGACAGACAGAGACAGAGAGAGAAAGGGGAGGGGTTGGTGGAGGTGGATGTTTGATCCAAGGTTTTAAGAAGCAAGTAAAGCAGTCGGCTAGTAGATGTTAAGGCAGTGAAGAAGAGCTTAATTTTTTGGGTATCCACGGCACTAACCTGGTGACATAGCGCAGATACGTAAAGATTAATTTTTTTCCTTTAGCTTGTTTGCTGATAATAATTGTCAAAAAATTATATTTAGTAGAAATAACATTACTTGACCAACCTACTTTTCCATGATATGATAGAATCCATCATCATTTACCATTGTTGGCATATTGAAAGCTGAAAGTCTCTAAATACACGTTCTTTTCCACTGCTTTGGCACATTTTCTAATGCTAACATACCTCCCCTTTTTCCCTCTGCAAAAAATGTTTGAAATTGATCCGAGATTTTGAAGAAAAGCGCATATGTATCTTTTATAGCAATAATTTTTAGAGAAACCTTTTTTTTTTAATTTAACTCTTTCTCTTTTATTCTATAAGTATAATAAGGCAGCATGAATATTACAGAGTGGATCTTTATTACGCATCCATAACTTTGTAACTGTCAACTACAGAGGTGACAGTCTCATTGGGTCTCAGGCTACACTGACCACACGCCAACTGCTGGCTAATTCTCATAAAATAATCATACAGTGGTGAGATTCAATTACCACTCCAAGAAGACAGAAATAATAACTTCTTTGATCTTCCATTTTTTTTTCTCTTTAATCCTTTTATCTTTCCTGCCTTCTCTCCGAAATATACTTTTCTAGTATAATTACTCTTTTTATCCTTTTGTCTCTCTTTCTCTGTCTCTCCTTCTTTCGCTCTTCCATTCTCTCTTTGTCTCTGTCTGTCTGTCTGTCTCTGGTTCTCTCTGTCTCTCTCTCTCTCTCTCTATCTCTCTCTTTCTCTCTCTCTCTTAAACTCACACACACAGTTTTTCGGTCTCTCTCTGTCTCTGTCTCTGTCTGTCTATCTGTCTGTCTCTCTGTCTGTCTGTCTGTCTGTCTCTCTCTCTCTCTCTCTCTCTCTCTCTCTCTCTCTCTGTATCTTAAACTCACACACACACACACACTTTCTCGCTCCCTCACCTAGATTTCCCACCTCTGACTGCCCAGAAGTTGATGGTCACCGCTTTTCGCCCCAATGGTGTCGCATTGTCATGGATACTCCTTCGCGTTAGTCATCCTGAGATAATGACACACTCGCTGTTACCTTCTGAAGCACCATGGATTTAGACCTGGTCAAGGCAGGCTTTAGTAGAGTTTTTCGGTTGTCACGGGACCTCACCTGTTATTTTCTGTCTCTCTTTACGGCTTGCAATCAGGCCAATCCTCTGATCTATGCCTTTTTTCTGTTTTTAAGCCTCCATCTCTATTTCTACACTAAAAGCCTTTAGGGCAGCAACAATTGATAGCATCAGAGGGGTAAACTTGCTTATTCCAGCCCCAGGGGCAACAAGTAATGGTCTTTTTTTTTTAAAGCTCTACCATCCCAATAGCTAATACGATAACCCAAGTCAGAATTAGAACTTAGGACTTTTCTGTTGTAATTTCAACGTTTTACTTAGGTAGCTATATAGCAACCCAAAAGCACTGAGAAGAATTTATGGTTTGAACTGACTGTAGATTTAAGAAGGCAACAATCCATTGATTAGGCAAAGCAATGGAGGTGGCCGCAGCGACTTCATCTTGCTTAATTTATGTTCGTGTAAATGGAAAGGGATGGGGGAGAGAGAGAGAGAGAGAGAGAGAGAGAGAGAGAGAGAGAGAGAGAGAGAGAGAGAGAGAGAGAGAGAGAGAGAGAGAGAGGGGGTAGAAGAAAATTATTCCTTGCTTCAAGATAACGGCAGCCCAGAGTTGTTCAAGTATTAGCTAAAAGGTACAGGAAACTTTATTTAGGTCACATCAAAACACTAAGTATCATGTGATCAAAATTAATCGGCATTTTTTTTTCGCTAGTCAAACATTTGGTCTCAGTAAAAATCAAAACTATGGTCATGTAACTTAAGGAAATAAAACGCTTATTATGGTAAAATGGCTTACGGCAGGAAATACCTCACACGTTCGTCTGATCTTGTCCATATAAATTAATTTTTTTACAAGAGTTTTTGTATAAGAGATGCAATAAAATCGTCGTTTTAACATTTTTGTGGTTAGCTTTATTAATTAAGCACGCTTGCCTTTTTCTTCATTTTACATTTTACATAAGATATCATTTTCATGAAACTCCTGGTTTAGACATGTTCGTGAAAATATAAAATTTGCATGAAGGTGACAAACTTTATAATAAAAAAAGAAGATAAAAAAGATAAGCAATAACATTAGAAAAATAAAAGGCAACGATAGTATAACCATACAAAATATGAACATAGTTAAGTTGGGAAGAAAGCTTTAACAACACTTATTTTCTTACTTATCGGTCGAGCCCAAAGCTTATGTTTCCAATAACAATAGAGCCAGAACTGCACTTTTCCTTCAAGGTTAATCGTTAATGTCATCGACATGAGGCCCTTAGAGTTTTCTATAAGAAACCTGGCTTGGTCTGAAGTTCCAATCCATCGCACAGTGTGAACGTCTCCAGAATGGCGTGAACGTCACCGAAAATTCCTTTTCATGTGTTCATTAAACATGCAATATCATTCTCTCACCCGGTAACCCAGGGATCTCTAGTTCAAGCGTTGGCGGAAGAAAGGGAAGTCATTTCAGCCTTGCGGCCTTCAGTTCTGAGAAGAGTGACACAAAATCCGTGAAGTCATTGAATTTTCACCTGAGTTGGCTATGTTCCCAAGTCGCAAAAAAATATTATTGATACAGAAATAGAATACTATCGAAAAATTAATCATGTAAAGTGCCCATGGCATATATTAAAATGAATTTGAGAAATTAAATAAATTTTAAATGTTATTGAACTTTCTCTTTTTAGAATAGGATGAATGTTCAATGACACACCCCAAACATACAATAAACAAAAGTGATAACTTTAATTTTGTTTTACATCTAGGCAAACTTATCATCATATTTACGAAATTTCTTTTTTTTCAGGTCTAGCTTATCACACAATATATATTTTTTTTTATTTCGACTCTTATTCGAGCACTCATAAATTATCACCGAAAAGTTCAGGGAAAGTTGGTTGGCAATCTACAGTTCTGACTGTAAGAAACATTTGCAAAGAGCATTTTTGCCTCCGCATCTGATGTGGACTGTATAACAAAATTCTCAAAGCCACTCACTTTAGCAGGAGATTAGGAGATTCTTTACGACACCTTAAAATGTGATAAAGGATGTTTCTCTCTGTCTCTCTCTCTCTCTCTCTCTCTCTCTCTCTCTCTCTCTCTCTCTCTCTCTCTCTCTCTCTCTCTCTCTCTCTCTCTCTCTCTCTCTCTCTCTCTCTCTCTCTCTCTCTCTGTCTGTCTCTCTCTCTCTCTCTCTCTCTCTCTCTCTCTCTCTCTCTCTCTCTCTCTCTCTCTCTCTCTCTCTCTCTCTCTCTCTCTCTGTCTCTCTCTCCCTCTCTCTCCTCTCTGTCTGTCTGTCTGTCTCTCTGTCTCTCTGTCTCTCTCTCCCTGTTTCTCTCTCTTCTCCTTTATTCCTATCTGCCCCTCTTTCTCTCTCCGTCCCTCCCTTTATCTGTATATATCTATATTTCTTCCTATCACTCTCCCCCTCCTTCTGTCCATTTAAATAAAATCTAACCCCAACAGAAGGTGTCACTGCCATACTCTCCAAAATAAGATCAGACTAGGACAGCTGGTCCTTGGCGCCTGCAGAATAAAGGATCAGATCATCAATAAAAGATCAATCTGTGAGATGTAATCTAAGCCGCCCTGGTTCTTCAATGTTTAGAGTCTCACAATGGTAGCTCGAAGCTACCAGACGGAATTTCAGTGTTAATATTATCGTCTCATAAGTTAATCATAGGATTTTCTACAGGGACAACTCGGAACAATCTAAGGCCCGCAGTTTGGTTGACCTCTGCGCAGGCAATCGGCACCAAGGGAGATAATCATTACGTGTACAGTCGGTCCCAACCAGTTCCCTAACATAATTAAACAATGATGGAATCGGAAAGAAGTCAGTGACATGAGTGTGGTTGGTGAAGACACTAGCACTTGAGGCAGTTTCCTGGTAATAGGATATCCACGATTTGTTTATGTTTTGCTTTTTTTTTTAATTTGATTTGATTTTGTTCTTTTTTTCCTTCCTCTTCTTCCTGGGATTGAAATGCATTGGAGAATCGAAACATGCTTTGGCTCATTAATTTTGCGCTGCACATTTCGAATCTGGCAAGAGTGATGAGACACCGGTGTTATCAGAGGTGTGGCTGGCCCTCTTGGAAGGAATCTGATGGACTCAACTACTAGTCCATAACTGTGTGCTTAAAAGAGAACAATTATTGAACGGTCAAATGTTTAAGGTCATTTTATTTACGCACGAGTATCGTATTATTCCCGAGATAATTTTACCGTAAATGATTTTTATAAGATGTTGCGTATAGCATGATACTGTAAACTTACCAAAGAAAAGTACGTGGAAAAATAATTAATTGTATTCTTGAACATTGATTTATTGGAATAATTTTAAAGATGATGATTCAACAGGTTTGTGTAGTGTTAAGATGAAAGTGACACTTATTTGGATAAATGTGTTCCGAAAAAATTTAAGTACAGATTGCTCACACGTGAGAAACAGGTAAGTCGAATTGTAAACAGAACTTAACAGAGAAACGAGATGTGACCTGAAAATGGATTAAATTTATTGTAGTGAAACATGTGATCTCGCGAAAATTTAGGGGAGAATTTTTTTTTTATCATTGCATTTATCACAAGCTAGAAGTCATTACTCTACAGCTGCAGTGGAATCCAGCTCATGGACGCGTCTAACATTGCCTTTGTAGATTTTTGCACTAGAAACGAGGCTTTCTCGTGCTGGATTTTCACAAGCATTCAATGGGTTTTGAGTGGCTACTGATTTAAAATCTTAAAGCGAGAGGGAGATGTCTATGGCATTGATGAATCAACCAAAAAAAAAGTGTGCTTTGGCGATTCATGGTATACTCTCCTCGGATTTAATATTGATACCGTGTGCATATCTTTTTAATGCTTTTAAGTTTGAAAATCGTTTAATGTTTCGCTACCGTGTTTCTTTGTTTTGTTTTGGGTATTTTTTAGCTTTTTAATCTATAACCCATTCTCCTTGTTAGAAAATAGCAAAATTAATTTGGTCACAAAAATTTATCATAATTACTTTCATTATTAATAATAGATTCAAATAATATATTGAAATGAAACATTTCTATGGTGATGAAGAGGAGAATGAAGATTCAAAGGATGACAATGATGATGATGATGATGATAATTATGATACCATGATTATGATAAGAGAAAGGGTGATGTTTATAATGGTGATAATAATGGTGATGATTTTGATGGACATGAGGAGTATGAGGATAATTATGATTTTGGTGATGGTGATGGTGATGGTGATGATGATGATGATGATGATGATAATGATAATGAAGAGGAGGAGGAGGAGAGGGGTGATTATGATTATGATGATGAGAAAGATGAAGAGGCAAAAAAAGGAATTCACCGAATGCAACATCAGATTTCTTATAGCGGTTTATTAATAGATAACAATTCCATCTCGCGATAAACATTCTTTTCTATAGCCTTTCGATAACGGTCTGATGACGTAAAAATGACACAATAATCGTAACTGCGTCCTTTTCTTAAGAGCTGAGACTTCGGTTGATGCATCTACGACAAGGATTCTTTTGGTACATTTATAATGTTGTATTTGCCTTTTGAAGAAAATCACATTATGAATTCTTGAAAAAATTTCATTGCAGAAACTGATTCAATTTTTTGTTAATTTCTCAGTGGTGATTGTATTTTGGGAAGCTCGTAAAAACAATATAGGGCGAAAGAATATGTTTGTCGATTGCATTTTTTCTCTCATTGTTTTGTGTTCCAGAAAGAGGACTGAAGTGGCTGTATTCATATCCAGGTCTGCGGGTCATGAAGTTTACCCAAAAATCTTCCTCTCAAGATCGAACTTCCGCGTGAGAAGTCTGAGTTCCAGTGAATCAGCTCCGCACACAAACGCACCTTAGAGCGTCTCATGCCGTCTCCTTCACTGTCAGAGTCTAGGGACGAGACCATAAAATATCCGCGACATTTTTGCTCCTGTGACTCCAAATTGTCGTCAACAACCGGCATACATGATGACCAAATGTGTTTGTGATTCGATTTACACGAAAAGCATACGAGGCTTTTAAAGTAAATAGTTTACAATTCAACATACATCGGCGTATAATGACAATGGCTTGGCGGACAAGGAATCTGGGGAGAGGGAAAAAATTAAAGCATTAAACAATCTCAACATTCAAAGGAGAGATTTTTTCGAGGGAGCATCAAGAGTCGAAACCAGAAAAATATTTAAGATGTTGTTGTAAGAATTGTTCCGTAGAACTTCCCTGTGGTCGTACGCTGACGATAGACACACCTGAGGCAAGCCAGCCTCATTCTGCAGGAGACGAAATCATGAGAAAGCAAAGCCTTGGAAGGAGCGGGCAAGACAAGGTCCTGGTGCCCACACATAATCTAGCCATCCTTCCAGCCACCAGTTTGCTGTTCCATGGTCGGCCACTGCTGAAGAGACTAGACGCGCCCATTACCCGTGATGACGTACCAACTTCATCAAAAACCTGGAGCTGTGGGCAGACTCTAATAACGGCAGAAGAGACAAGAGCTCAGAGCCGCAACTCTCCTCATGCCCCAGTTAGAAGACTGTGTCGAGAAAACGGCCACGAGTTTAGATCGTGTCATGACAGGCGCCGGCGCAAGTTTTCAGCTGTCGTTCTTCCGAGGATCCTCTATGATGGAGACACAAGCTCAGAAGACGGCGAGCTTATAGAGACACAGGAAACAACTTCTACTGGGGCATTAAACTCTCAAATTAAAAAAGAAAAGAAAAGAGAAGACACTATTGAGTTAACTCAAAGAAAAACGATGTTTGATCCCAAAACACCGGTGGATAAAATGAGTTCCACATTCAACATAGAGAAGATGACTCTTCGTACTATCCCCATCGTAGAAGTGAAGGATTTGAGAGAAAGTCACAGCGAATATCCATTGAGAGATAGAAAAGAAAGAAAAATAGGTAGATCATCAAAAAATGATGCCCAAAGAACATATAGATCTAACTTTTCTACACCCTTAGATACTGAGAATAGACATGAGCAAGACGATTACAAATATCGAATGCCTCATCTAGATGATAACGTGCTAACCATGATGAACTCGGCCCCGTTTTGGAAAAAACGAAACCAGTCCGTCCTAAAACCGCCTCAAAGTTTGGAATCGATTCGGGCCCAAATATCCAACAAACATTCGGACGGCATACAGGAGGAGAAGTTTGATGATGAAGACAAATCTTATTTGAAATTCACCAAGGACAGACTGTTTCCTGCAGTCCCTCCCCAGTCTCCTGTGGAAGCTGAAGTTACAGAGAAGTCCAGGGCGTTCTGTCTCATAGAGTCGGAAAGCAGCAAGATAATCTCCAGCTCTACCGCACCTTTCCGACAGACTGAGCGTCCTAATGCGTTCGTAAGAAACTCGAGTGATTTTTGCACTCCTTTTTGCTCCAATTTTTTGGATATGGATGATATTTTGCACGAAATTTCTGTGGATGGCAATGTTCTGGTTGGTGATCAATGTGTGACCACCCCGGGAACACCGTCTGCCAGCGACTACTCTGAAGAAGAGATGTCCATGGGTTGTAGCAAGCGGTTCGAGAAAACTTTCAAACATCTCCAAAATAATGTAGAAAATGTAGGACATGTAAATGGCAATGCTGATTTTATTGTTTCTAATGATCAAAGTTGTGGTAGCGAGAAGAGCAAGGCTGATGTAACCAAGACTATTGAACATTCTAGATTTGAAAAGATGATCAGGTATGGAGCGAATAGAACTATAGAGACAACTAGCTCTCCCGCTCTCCGATGTTCGTCGCCCCACTTCACAGCGACAATTCTAGATCGGATGTCATTCCCACAGTTACCCAATCAACGCGTGAGAGTCTTTGATTCTCCGAGGAGAGGTTCTAGCAAAGACACTCTTGTCCAATCAGCAGCACGACAAAATGTCATTCAGAAAAATGACGGGAGATCAATCACATGTGAAACGATAGGAAAACGAGAAGGGCAAGCATTTGGGTCAATACACCGACCATCATCTAGCTTTCATCCAACAGAGAAGTGTGCTACGGAAAGTAACACTGCAGAAGTCGTCCATGTTTTGCCACTTTTGGCGCATGCACGAATAAGCTTAAAAGAAGACGTTCAAGAAAATACAAACTCACCAAGAAAAAGAGAAAATTTAGAGCAAGAGGGAAAGGAGAAGAGCTTTGAAGTAGATTCTAGACACGTTAATGCTTTTATCTCATCCGACCAATCAACATTCATGACCTTCACTGAGGAAGCTAGCTTTACCAATGGTAACAATTCCTGTTCTGTGACTCGCTCTTTGTCTTTTAGTCAAAGACAAGCACTTGACAAGGATTGTGTGCGTTTTGCCAGTGGAGATAATTTAAGAGTTATGAGCAGCGAAGAGACCCTACAAAAGATTACAAATCATACTGCATGTGTGCTGCAGTTTAGTAAGAACAAATCTGGTAAAAGTGATTCAATTAGAACAAATTCTAATTCTGCACCTAAAGCCAGTTGTGCAGATATTCAAGCAGACCAACAATATTCATCCCATAAGCAAGAAAAATTACCCAGCAAGAAACGAAATATAAATACACATAAGCAAAATACCCATGCCTTGCGAAGACAAGATGCTGCAAAGGGCACAAAGCCACCTCTTCGGCGCCGAATGCGCTACAAAAACTTAAGCAAAAATCCCCACTTTGTCATGTTCCGAAGTAAAGAGTGTTCGTCTTCAAAGAAAGAACCAGAAACTTTTAGCTCAGATTCAGAGGGCGTAGAAGAAGAAGAAGAAGAAGGTTTAAAAATGGCTGACACTCTGTTTTTACCATTAGAAGACTCTAGCAGGCTGTCACAGAGTTTAGCACCAAACTCTGCAAACCCTGACTCAGTCCAGGAGGATTCTGGTGGATTGAACCGCCACCTCATGGCCCGTATTACGGATCTTGAGAGACTGCGTGGTTATGGCGGAGTAGAGGTTGCTAACCTAGGACTTCAGGAGTATTACCATGATCTGAATGCGAGGCAGCGGTGTAACGGCTGGCCCAACTCCCTTCGCCATAACAATACTTCTCAGTCTCATCCTTGTTATGATGATTTCGAGAACAAACGGCACCGTCGTTACAGAAAGCTTACCCCACAAAGCGCACTATCTGGTTCAGACCATCGTCCACACCAGCAGAGGAAGATTGGGCTCAAGAACAGGTCTACAAAGCCACACGACAAGGCTTCATACAATGAAACCGCAGCCTGCAAAATCAATTCTGTCACCTTGCACTATCCCACTAAATTAGGCAGGTTCTCCCGTAGCAGTAAGCAAGTCGCAAGTACTGGCAAGTCTTATCCTCCGCTCCTTAACGACAAAGCCAGAAGTAAGATGGACCAATCTGACGAGCCACGGCTGTTTCACCATCCGTCTTGTCCTGATGTACAGAACCAGCGGTCACAAGCGCAACATCGTCATAGAAACTCTGGCCAAATGCTTAAAAACTCAACACCTGAGAGTTGCACGCTCAGCGAAGCACTCAAAGCTCGAATTGCCTTCAATAACATGAGGCTGATCCATAACGCTAGGCAGGGGGCGTTTTCAAAGTTCTATTTCTCTAAAATTGATACATCTGTCTCCACCCGAAAAGAAACTCTTGAGCACTTGGATATCCCGGACAACGAAGATCAAGGCGAGATATTCGAGAGCGGAGAGGTTCCAGAGGTTCAGCAGGTTGTACAACCTTCAAACACAGGAGGAGACCTTAGTGGGCAAAAGTGTGAGAACCGTCTTGTCAAGCGCCATTCTGTATTCTCTTCTTTGATGACACCACATGAACTTACCATGACGTCACAGGAGCAGAAAGAAGAAAGAACAAGTGGTGGTATTGACGTCGTTTTGAAAGGAACATCTTGGTAAGCGAGTTTTACAATTTACAACTGGTTTTATTCATGTAACTGTAGATAATGCATCGTTATTTGAATATTAGGAATGATGTAATTTTTTTTATCAGTAATAAGCAATTAATCGTCCTATTCAGTTCGTTTGCATTTGATGATTTTTTAAATAAGGCTGTTTGTACCCATCCAGTACCTACCTCTAAAAATGCTTACAATGTGTAAGGATCCTAAGAAAGCTTTATGGAAAAATGGGTTCATATAAAAGTTAACATGATCGTCTGTACATAAAGCTAGAGAAAGATGTACTCGAAAATGAAGGAGAATTATCATGTTCATCATAAAGAACGCTTAATAATGTTTTTCAAGAAAACACAAAACATGTATGTCATGTTAATAACACATGAATTATATATACCTGTTGGATTGCATTTCATATGCAATTCTTGCGTAGATTTTGGCGTCGTGAAAGTGTAGGACAAAATGTCACTATACATTGGTTAAGACATTTGGCAAATGAAGCTTGCTTTATGTCCCCAACAATAATTATGAAGTATGTGTTTATGTGCTACTTATTATCTAGAAAATGTTCGACAAAGCAGTAATTAATGTTTTGCGAGCATTTTAAACATAGAGCAAAATGATTTGTTCGTTTGTATTACAGGAATCACATAAAATTAATTATCGAACAAAATACCAAGTATGTATCAAAGACATTGCAGTGAGTGCTTGTCATAGAGCAACTCGTATGACTAATCCTGTTTATTTTTAGTCTTCACATCATCACTCATAGTCGCATTGAACCAGCCAGAGTAATTGTATATTTAACATGGTGCAAAATGTTATGTGCGATGATAATACATGAATCAGATCAACTGCTTGGAAAACTATGACACATAATACGGTGCATGTATAACATTGTAGTGAATATTTGTTAAATCGCAACTCGTATAACTAACGCTAACTTATTTATTTTTATTTTGTCTCCACGTTACCACTAATAGCCGCATCGAACCAGTCAGAGTTAGGCCCAATCCACCCCCTATAGACTATCCTGAACTGCGCCTGAAGCCAAGGTATGTTCCGGAGTAACATGCTGATGTTGTGATACTGTGAAAAACGTCGCCACCCTAATTATCACAATCGTCATCCAAATTATTATCGTTGTCGTAATCACTACTACGCCAGCAGCAGCAATATAACTATCATTTTTAGAGTTTTTATCACACTACCTATTTATATCCTTTTTGGCCATGTAACTTCCTTTCCTTCCAAACTATTACCGAATCCACGGCTAACTGAGCCAAAAAAAAGTAAAGAATAACCACTTCGATTTATTGTCACGTCAATCTAAAAATTACTTATACTGTAATTGTTTTGTTTTGTTGTTGTTTTTTAATCACAAATTAAAACTCTTGACGAAACGATCACAACCACTCCTTAGAGTGGGTATGGCTTCAAATAGTTCTTAATAAATTTAATAATTATAAATTCAAAATTTTGTCAAGCAAAGGAAGATCTTAGTATTGTGCAGAATGGTTTTATTTGGTTTAATTTGCAGGATAAATTTCAAACCAAACGGAAGTCTTCAGTTATATTAAAGGTTTTCAGCTTGTATCAACCAAAAGTTTCTTATACTTACTTCACAAGTCTTAGTGGTTTGCTGAAACTGGATGGTTTTTTTTTTTAAATAATCATTAAGAGATGATTTCAAGAAGTCTTTGGTCAAGGTTAAAAAAGCCAAATTTATCCCCTGAAGAGCTGAGCAATTTTAGACCTGTGTCAAATCTCCCTTTCCTTTCCAAGATTTTAGAAAAAGTGATCCTTTTGCAATTGAAAAAACACTTGACAAAGAACAACCTTTTAGATAACTTTCAGTCTGCATATAGAGAATTTCACAACACAGAAACTGCTCTTCTAAAAGTTCAAAATGACCTCATATGTGCTGCAGACAAAGGCCATACATCTATTCTTGCTTTGTTAGACCTAAGCGCAGCATTTGACACAATTGATCACAGTATTTTGTTAGAAAGATTGTCTAAAACGTTTGGATTATCAGGGGTTGTCTTAAAGTGGTTTTCGTCTTATGTCAGTGGGCGTACTCAGTGTATAATGATAAACAACCAAACTTCTCCTGTATTTGACCTTAACTATGGAGTTCCCCAAGGATCTGTATTAGGACCTGTCCTCTACACCATATATACAAAACCATTAGGCACACTAATTCAAAGTTTTGATTTATGTTATCACATGTACGCTGACGACACCCAAGTGTACTCCTCTTCTCGTCCAGAAAACTTTACTACCTTAGTAAAGAAATTTGAGAGTTGTATATCACATGTTAAAAATTGGATGATTGTCAACAAACTTAAGATGAATGAAGACAAAACAGAGCTTCTAGCATGTAGCATTGATAGAAAAGCTTCTCCATATGCTGTTGACCACATGTACATTGATAGTGATCAGATATTGTTCTCTTCAAAAGCTAAAAATCTTGGTGTTTATTTTGATTCAAAGTTGTCAATGACCCCTCATATCAGCCATTTGGCCCAAATTATGCTTTTAGAGCTACGCAGAATTAAACAGATTAGATCTTTTTTAAATGAAGGGGCTGTGAAAACTCTTGTGTCCTCTTTCATTCTATCAAGACTAGACTACTGTAATTCCTTACTATATGGCTTACCCATGGACACACTAAAGAGGCTTCAATTGATTCAGAACAACGCTGCTCGTCTCATTTTGAAAAAACGTAAAAGAGATCACTTAACACCCATGTTTAGGCATTTACACTGGCTTCCTGTACAAACTAGGATAAAATATAAGATTGCTGTCTTATGCTTCAAATGTGTTCACGGCTATGCCCCTAATTATCTTGTAGATCTTGTCGGTATGTACGTCCCCACTCGTAGCTTACGATCAGGTAACAAAGCTTTGCTGTCAGTTCCATGCAAACCATCAAGAAAAGACGGCCATAGAGCATTTGCACAATGTGCACCAGTTGTCTGGAATGCCCTTCCCCTTTCCATCAGGGAGTCGAGTTCTATAAGTCAGTTTAAGACCCTATTGAAAACACATTTGTTTACTGCACATGAAGACCTTAATTAGTCTGAGAGATTTGTCTTATTGTCAATGTCTTTTCTTATTTTCTTTGTACATGTAA
>JAWDGP010000887.1:65000-82500 GCA_033675545.1 Elysia crispata
CGTTTTATTTGATTTCAGTTTCTGGTTTAAAAAAAAATATATTTGTTTAAAAATTTTGTTTTAACTTCATGTATCAACAACCATTGCTGTGGTTATCAATATAATCAATCTAATGATCGATGATAAAAATATCCTCATGCTTAGTGATCTTCATTTTATTACGAACGTTATCGATACCAACCCTACCATCATCATCATCATCATCATCAGCAGCAGCAGCAGCAGCATCATAAGCATAATATTATTACCTTAAAAAAATCAACACATACTATCACCTTTAAAAAAATCAACACATACTATCATGTTTGGCTCCATCAGCATCATCATCACCGGCATCGCCATCGTCACAATCCTTATCTCTGACGTCATATAATGTCTTTTTATCATTATAAATATTTTTTGATAGTTTTTCTTTTTGTATTAATTATCTGTATTGCAACTGCTGCTGCTACTGATACTACTACTGCTACTGCTCTGCTGTTGCTACCACTATTACCTTCTACTCCGTCTACTACTACCACTACTACTACCTCCACTACCACCATTACTACTACTACTACTACTACTACTACTACTACTACTACTACTACTACTACTACTACTACTACTACTACTACTACTACTACTACTACTACTATTACTCTACTACAACTACTGCAACTACCACTATAACTACCAAACTACTTGTCTGAATGCTGCTACTACTACTTTTATTTTTAGAGCTTCCCAACTACAAATGCAGCTATCATTACTGAGATTACTTTTATTTCCGCTACTATTACTATTTATTCCATGATTTAAACAATTCTCTCTCTCTCTCTCTCTCTCTCTCTCTCTCTCTCTATATATATATATATATATATATATATATATATATATATATATATAAAGGTACAAAGTAGATGCTCAGCAAGTGAGAGCTAGGGAGAGAGAGAGAGAGAGAGAGAGAGAGAGAGAGAGATAAAGAGAATGGAAAGGGGTGGGGTGGGGGAGGGGTGGCAGATAGAGTGAGAACATACTCTCTGAAGAGCTAGGTTAATGGTGAGTCCTTTATGACCTCGAATTGTTCAATACTAAAACTGATTACATTTCACAGGTATTTGAAAGTAAAGGAAACGAAAACTAGAGGTGTCGATTTTTATATTCTTTTGAGTATGTGTGTGTGTTTGAGGAAGGTGTCTGTCCTAACAGGAAACAGCAGCCCGAGCCTGAGGGTACCCATCAATACATAATGCACACGCACTGAGGCAAGGCTAGCTGTCGTGTGCTTGGCTTCGTACTACCCAAGGGCTCAGAGCCGTGGAATAGTGTTCAGCTGAGCGGACAAAGATACAAACAATCGTGTACTCAGAACATGCAGAGTTATTGACAGTCAGCGGTGTATAGCACTAAGCTAGAATGAACATCTAAGTGGCTGAAATTGTTGTGAAACTACATAAAAAGTAAAGAATTAATCATGTGGTTTTGAACGCTATTAAATCAGTCACGAATTGCAGATCGTTTTGTTTTAATGATTTGAAAGTCTCGACAGGTAGACATAGGCCAGTCTATACGAATTCGCCTGGATTTGTAACTTGTAAAATTTTGTAAGATTAGATCTAGGAGTAAATATTTGTTGCGGCTTTTCCAAAACAAATTTTGTGATTAATGAGACCTTGAAAGAAAGTGCCAGTAAGAAAACAATGATTTTGTTACTGTGAAACTTGGACCGTGCATTCTCGTGTTCAATAGAAAATACGTTAGTGAAGTGTTTGCTGGCGGTAAATTGACTGTAGGCCCGTAACAGTCATGGACAGCACTATCGGGCAATTTAGTTGAGAAAATATATTTCTTTTTATCATGCAACTACCTCAAACGTTAATTTGTCCTTAGGTTTATACAGCAGTGTCGATAAAATATAATTTTCCAACTTAACTTTTTTTAAACAATGATTGAACCAAAGTCTTTAATTAAATCGACATTCGCCGGATTTTAGACATCTATATTAGTCCATTTCACATGTTTTTTTAAACTAGCAATTTTTTAATGAGGCTTGGTTCACACTTTCAGCTCATTTTCGCAATATTTTTTACACAATCGTGTGTGTCAGGCGAACGAAAGATATTAAATTATGTAGAATGACAAGGTGCCTGCCTGAACATAGGGGCTATACCTTATAACGCTTTAACTTAACAAATCTAGATCATGCGAGACCATGGCTGATGTCAAAAGATCAATTTTGAATATAATGTCAGTATATTTTTTTTTTTGAAAACTTGAATCAATGAAACATAATTCTTTTTTTTCTTTTTTTATAAATTTTAGAAAAAATAACGCAAAAAACTACTATAGAGAAAGTAAAATGAAGAACATAAGATGATCCATTCAGTAAAAATGGAATCAATTCATATTGCCAAGTTCATGACCAAAAGCACGGTGGTTATTTTTAATTTGTTAATCTTTAACGAGCCATTTGTAAAAACATCTATTCACTGTCAGCTATGGAGATTTATACCTTGAGTTGGATCTAACAGCACTCTCTTTAGCCACCTTGCTGCCATTCAATAGCTATTGCAAATCCAAAAGCTAAATATCATTACAACGTTTCTATAAAGCAAAGGATGGCCTAGTTTGTATCTCTAACCATAGAATGTGAATGGCTGTAAAAAATCAAAAAAGGTTTGGGTAATAAACTGTGGTTAGTTTAATTAATGCTGAGGAATTTATTTGGTGAAGTTTTTAAGGTATCCATCTAGAGAAGAGGAGAAAGTTTGGAGATAAAAATGACATAGAATTTGAAAGGGAGTTGCCGAAACTTCATCTTAGACAGAAATTTGCTTCACCTGATGGCGGTGGAATCTAAGATCTTTTCCAAACACAAAAAATGCCAAATCAAATACTTTTATATATTCCAGCCGATTGGCACACTTTGCATGTGAAGTATTTGGGAGGAAGACGTTTCAGTGAAACCCATACCACAAGACTATTATTGTCGAAGGTTAAAAAAACTTGTTCAAATATCGTAATGGCCAATCGACAGAATAATATCATAGCTGTCAGGAGCTCCTCCCCATCTGGCTCTTTGACCAATCATACGACTGTCGATTGCAAGGCCACGCCCATCGAGCAGACTGCCGTAAATCTGACGGTGGTGATGCCCAGATTCATTCCTACGTTTCCTGGACAAGTGATGTTGACTGCCTGCGGCAATGGCGACTCGTCGCTTTCTTCATCCGATGATGAATGCCACTCTGACAACGAGGATATCAGTAGAGAGGGGCGTGGCTACAGCTACCTAAGCAATTTTTCTCAGTGCTCTACGTTAAGCAAACCCTCTAGCCGCCATGTTCGAGATGAGGGTAGAGAGAAGAACCGAAGACGCCGTAACCCCTCGCACAATATACGCTTCTTCACCTGGAGAAGTGACAGCAAGAGGTCCGAGAGGGCAGGCCGAGCAAAGACGAGTGACTCCGAGTTCAGACTCAACCCGCGCGAGCTGTTCGCGTTTTCCGACTTGGACTACGTCATTCCTCACGAAGTGAGAGAGGTGCTCAAAGAAGAGGGCGTGGACGATGCGACCTTAGAGGCGTGGCTTAAATGTAGAGAGGTGTGGCATAGGCGGGCAGAAGCGCTAAGGTTTTTTGAGATGGCGAAATAGTAAGTGGCATTTTTTTAAAATATCGCCTTGAGTAAAATTAATTCGGTTGATACGTATGTGTCTGCACAAAAAAGTGTAGGGAGAGATAGGTGTTTGGATAGAAAGTTGCCGTGTGCGTATTGGTTAATCACTGTTTCATTCTCTATGCCTGTCTGTCTATCCATCTATCATCTAATCTGTATGTCTATCCATCTATCATCTAACCTGTCTGTCTATCCATCTATCATCTAATCTGTCTGTCTATCCATCTATCATCTAACCTGTCTGTCTATCCATCTATCATCTAACCTGTCTGTCTGTCCATCTATTCATTTTGACTATTTATCTATTCATAGAACCACCTGTGTGATTTACTTTCTGTTCTATTGTTCTATATATATATATATATATATATATATATATATATATATATATATATATATTCATCCCTAGAACACAATATTTGAATTACTCATTGCATCATTTATTTGACAGAACGCCAGAGCTGTCATGAATAAAAACCAGAATGTTTTCTGTGTACATAAAACATAGTTATCGACCAGTATTTCAAGTATCCGATTTTTTTCTTTTCAGATTAGAGACTCACTTTGAATTCAAAGGTAGGATGATTACTAGCTGGATGGAGAATCTTATCGAAAATTATAATGTCAGGAGAATCTACGACTTAATTTTAGTTAGAGCCTAGATGTCTCTGGCACTTTGCAGTTTTACCAATCTCCCTTCTCCCCCCTCCTCTCTTCCCCAATTTTTTTTTACCTCTCCCGCAGTTTATAATACTTGACATTTTCTCCTTACAGCCTAAGCTAAGAGTTATTCAGTAATGTAAGTGTCTTTTTTTTTCTTTTAGCAAGTCAGCGGTGCGAGTAAAAAATGACATTGTTCGACTTCCCCCAATCGGCAACGGAGAGAACCAACACGCAGACACACCCCCTTCATTGAAAGACGAAACGCCCCCTGAGCCGAAACCTTTGTTGGAAGTTCAACAGACATTGCCGGAAATCCTGCGCCAATCTACAGTGAAAGGTAAAGTTCTTGCCTTGTTTTATGCTTATAATTAATCACATTTCTTTACAAGAATTCAAATAGATTTGAATTTGCAGGCTGAAAAAAAAAGAAATCATCAGAACTGTCTGGTTACAACAGCACAGCAAAGTGAAAAAAGGGGTTGAATAACGATATTAGGACTCGTGTAAATAATGGTATCAATTAATCTTGTGTGAAGACAATTTCGCATCTCGAAGACATTCCCTTCTCTCGCCCATTTGAGTAAACTAGAACAGTCATTTCCAGACTATTACAATGAATGTGAAAATAATTATATACTCATCCAATAGAGAAAATTTTTAAAGACGACTTAAGGTAATAATAACATAACATTACCCTTAAGAATCAAATATTCAATGAAACTTATACGACTCGACTCATGTAATCAGCTCCCACATTCTGAGATCCCTAAGTATATTCCAATCTCATAGTTAAGTTCTGTGTTTTAACAAACTTTAGCAGGGTTCTCGTAGTGTAAAGGATGATGATCTGTCTGAAGCATGAACGGAACGCCTGGCAGGTAGAGCTCGAACTTCTAAACTCCCTAGACGATGGCCAGATACTTCATCCCAATATTTGAATAGTCCCTTCAAAATGCCGCCAACTTCTTGATTCCGTAGTTCAATATGTAGTGCTTCCCATCATGCTCTTACATCACAATTTTTAAAGGTTATGTGGGATAGCTTCCCTCGGAGTGGGAGGTGCTCTTGGTTACCAAAGCGCCATGTTCAGAGTGTTAGGGACCCGCTGCGGGCCTGAGAAGGGCAGGCTAACAGTTGAGCTTCGAGACAGTGCATGGGCACGTCTTGCATCAAAACAGCACCGATGCCATCATTGGACGCATCTGTTCGAAGTGTGAAAGTCCTGTTCAGGTCCGGAAGTCGCACTATCGCTCTCTGTGTCACCACAGGCCGCATTGTCTGGAATGCACAACCCTGAGGCTCTTCCCATCTCACTGTGTTTTGCTGTCCTTTCTTCAACAGATCATTCAGGGGAACCGTCACAGTTTGGGACAAATATCTCGCAAGTCTCGCGAAGGATTGGACCTGCTACTTCATAGTAGGACGGGAAGCTTCTTTTATCTTATTCACATAGTCCAGATGAAGCTCTTTCATGCCTCCACTCAGTCGATGGCCAATGAAGTCAACATTGTCAGTCTTTAGGATGCATTTTCTGGGTCAGATAGTCAATTTTGCTTGTCGGAGACGTTGAAAGAGACTCAGCAAGGTCTTAATATGATCGCTCCAGCTTTGTGTGTGGACGAAAATGTCTTTCCACAAGAAAAGGACATTTCCCATGTCTCTGAGGATACGATTCATTTCTCGTTTTAAAGTAGACCGACTGTTCACAATGCCAAATGGCATTCTAAGAAACTCCCAGTGGCTGTTAGGTGTCACAAAAGCGGTCTTAGAGATATCTTCTTCTAAAACATTGATTTGCCAATACCCCATGCTCAAATCAACTTTTGTCAAAATGTATTTATTAGGAGTGAAAACTTTTTATGTAAATCAAGATAAGCGAAAGTTTTTTTTTTTAAAGAAACCATTTGATATCGTTAAACATTTACAACATAAAATAGAGAAAAATATCAATTAAAAATTTTAAGAAGAACTTGTTAATGATTGTATGAAAAAACTCTTCATATATTGTTTAAGGCTCTGAATTGAAGGCAGTTACTTTGTTTGACATTCTATAATCCACGCACACCTTATTCGATTCATCAGACGTCTTGACAATCACTATAGGAGAGGCGTATGACGAGTTGATTCCCTTAAGTTATCTCCTGTATGTCTTTCTTCAAATCCTGCCTCGTAGCATGTGGGAGTCGCTATGGTTTACTGGTCAAAGATATTGCCTATGTCAGCTTGATTTGGCGTTGTATCACGTCTGTCATTTCAGGATCTGATGCAAAGAGATCCTCGAACTCCTTCGCAAGCCTCCCCAGTTTCTCTTGGTACTCCTCTGTTGATTCCGGGCCCAGATGATACTCTCCAAACCCTCTTTGTGCTCAATTTCATTCACCTCAAGAATTTTTTTTTAATCAGTATCATCTTCATCGACTGCGAGACAACCGGCTATCACTCTCGATTGGTTCGGTTCATTAGCTTTGGTGATGTACTTCTTCAACAAGTTGCTATGGGTTGGGTTTTTTTTTTCTTTTTTTTTTCCCGATTTTCACTCTATCTATAATCGTTTAGACGGACTAGATCTAGATTCGCCACTTCATAGGGCTCTTTCCATTGCATGAAGAGCTTGTTGTGATCAGTTGCCAGTAACAACGATACCCTGTCTCCTTGTTAAAATTTCCGTGATTTCGTGTTGCAGTCATAATATACTCATTCAAAACAGAAAACTCTTAACTGTCAGATGAGTTAGGTATTAAATTGCCCTGCTTTTCAGCGTAGGCGACCGTGGCCTTCCATGCATCTCGATTCCCTTCTTTTAGTGCATCTGTCACTCGTCTTTAGCCATTTTGTTAGTCTGTCTAACAACTTTTCTTGCCGTTTTCCCCCGTTTCGTTGTCTTTGAACATTCGAGCTAGCAGAAGAATGTCCTAATTTCTCTCTTCTCATTACATGCCCAAAAAAGGTTGCCTGGCGTTAACGTTTTCTCCAAGTACTTTTAGTGATCCTGTTATGTCACCTTCTTGTATTGTCACCGTTTTGTTTGATATCTCTGCACACTTCGAGATTCACAGCAATCTCCGCAGGAACCACATTTCAGACATCAAACGAAGAAAAAAAAAAAAAAAAAGAAACCGCAAACGGTTTAAACTCTTGCAATAAATTATGATAGTTTCGTCGAAGAGAAATACCAAGTTGGAGGCCAATACACTGTACAACAAATAGCTCTGATATCATAAAGAATGAAGGTAATGAGTAAAAAGAGAAAAGACTGGATAGAGAAATACCAAAGATTCGCAACACTGTGAAAGTTGTTGTCTGCTTTGGATCTGACATCTAATGACTGAAAACTCGTCAGCAGCCATCCTTGCCATCATTTTTATTATTATAATAATGCTTTTCTCATCTTTACCACTACCATCACCATCATCATCATTATTAGCATCATTATCATCATTGTTGTTGTCGTCGTCGAGATAATCATCACTGATTTCAAGTTTATTATATGTCCATTGTCTTTTAAAGATGTATATATAAAAAAACGTGTTTTCGCTGTTAGGTCTGAAATCTGGTTGCGTTCATAATAGCCTTTGTGCATGCAACCTCTCTAACATTTACATCGTCAATGATGGGTTGGTGTGACCATTGATACACAATTAACGATGTTAAATTCAGCTTCTATACGAATCAATATCTTTCCAACTTTGCTATATAAAATCTTTGTTTTTCCAACGTGTAGAGCGAAAGCCCAAATCAGAGGCGCAACTAGTGTTAACAGAGGCCGAAGAGGTCAAGTGGAGGTCAGAACAGCGTCTTGAAATGCTGTCTGCGCCATCTGCCGATTACACCCCACCTAGACTAGTGGTAAGATGTCCGTTTTTTTATGACTTAGAAACTGATGATAATAAAAATGGCGTTCTTGTTGTTGAACTGGACGCTGATCATAAAATTATTTTTGCTGACGCTGTAATCGTCATTTCGATAGTAATATTTTTTTCTCTTTTTACGAATACGAAGATGTTAATGAAAAAGGAGAGAGTTTAGTTACAGTTAAAAATGTTAAATAAGATGATGCATTATTGGTCACTGTAGATGAGGTCTAAGCTTTTTTCTTTATGAAGTTTTACTCTCAGTAACTGAATGCGACAATGTTATGAAAAATGTTGTTAATTAGATTCTTGTACAGGTTAAGTGAAATATTTCAACTTCATTTGAATTCAATAGGCGCTCCGTCATAAACAGTTCGAGGTGAAAAATTCAACAATGTCTTTCTCATCTTTTGCAGAAAAAGAAGTGTGAGGCAATCAGGGCATATAATTATTTTAGAATCTTACTTATCGCGGTGAATTTACCACGGCTCATTCTTACTTTTGTTTCGAAATTTTTTGTGCGTTTTAACTAGGGTGTTTTTTTTTTTAACCGCAGTCGATTCTATTCTCCAACATCTTTTTTACGTCTTTATGTTCATGTCTGATTTTTGTGCAAATTAATTTTGTTTTTACATTTTTATTTCTGCAAGGGATCATTCTGATGGCTTAGACAACACTATCGTTCAACATCTTTCTAGTTCTCTGAGCTGTGTTTAAATCAGAGCCAGATGCTGATTGACTTGTAACATATTCGATTGTGGAGGTTTATTTGAGAGCCAGATCTTGGCTGAGCAGTAACATTTTTTTAAATCTCTTTAGGTTTATGTGGGAGTCAAATCTTTGATTGTTGTAACGTCGGGCTAGATCTAGTCTATGTTGCGATATCTAGGTTGGTATAGCTCCCATGAGTGAGGCCCACCAATACGTTTCATAACTATAAGTTGTTTTGGGCGGCTCTAACGATATTTATTCTGATTTCAAGATTTAATCTGTGTCCTCAGCTGATTTCGTCTCGAATGCCCTGGTGCCAGTCTATGGCCAACGCTGTCAGAAGAGACGGGCGCATCCTCTACATTGTTTACGTAAGTCTTGATCACCGAGCGTTTACATGTTAGGTATATAGATTAGCTTTTCAGGCCGTTTTCCCTAATTAATAGAGACAAAATTGTGATGTCACTGATGTTTCTAAACAATTTGATAGGATCAGGCTTTTTCTCCTTCAATCTGAGGTAAATGTTAAGTGAACTTTACATTCAACCCTTCATGTCACCGATTCAGAGCAAGATTGTTTCAAGTCGTAAAATTACTTCAATCCACCTTAGACTCTAATATTTTAGCGATGATACTTAATACATTGTTTAGAGCCAGTTGCTAAGAGTTGTCATGATAAACAAGAGGCGAACAAGAAATGCTCAGCGCATTTTTAAAGGAAATTGAGAAGGGAAGATGAATTGTAAAAATATTTCTACTGAGAAATTTAGTTTTCGCCTGTAGGAAATGCGATGCCTAAAATAGACCTGCAATCATTGCAAAATTATGAGCTTTGCCTTACACTGTTAGTATTCCTTTTTTTTCTTACTCTTTCCCACCTTTTTTAAACGCATTGAACAGAATTGTACGTATCGAAGGAGAAATTTTGTTTTCACTTAACAAGTTTTAAGTTACTATTTGTGCAATTTTAACATACATTTTTCAGAGCAAATTGACTGAATGCATAGGTAAAAAATACCAAGAGGGAACTGCAAAAGAATATATAATAGCGATATTGGTTTCATAAATCATATTACCTTTTCTTTAAATTCAAAAGAAATTTCACTTTTTGAAATTTTCGCAAAATAATTGACTACTTTCTCTCTTTTTTTAATCTCCACAGGATTTTGATACGTGGAACTTCAAAGATATTTTACGTAAGCAATACTTTTGTAATCTTATAATTTATTTCGAAATGGAACAATTTCTTAAGCATTCGTCGTAACAGTACTGTTTTCTTGTGAAAACGTTACTGATTCTGTCTTATGTTCATTTATTCTTTTTTTTTAATTCATCATAGTATTATATAACTGAAAATACCTTTAAGCACTTTTGATTTGCTAGGTATAGCTGCGTGGGTTCTCAGGTCTAACTCAAACATACTGGAGTTTACTGCTAGTTTCCTCAGGTCGAGCTCAAGATACTGGAGTTAGCAACATGTAACAGATTTCTGAGTTTGAAAACAAGATGTTGGATTTGAGTGCCAGTTTTGTTGTGTTAAATCAATGTACTGAAGTTGACTGCCTGTTTTGTTTGCTTGTTTGTTTGTTGTTCTATTTTTTTGGAACTTTTTTAAGTGTTGATCATTAAATGGAGTTGACTGGCAGTTTTCTCAGCTCTAGTCTAAGATACTGCAGTTGACTGGCAGTTTTCTCAGCTCTAGTCCAAGATACTGGAGTTGACTGGCAGTTTTCTCAGCTCTAGTCCAAGATACTGGAGTTGACTGGCAGTTTTCTCAGCTCTAGTCCAAGATACTGGAGTTGACTGGCAGTTTTCTCAGCTCTAGTCCAAGATACTGGAGTTGACTGGCAGTTTTCTCAGCTCTAGTCCAAGATACTGGAGTTGACTGGCAGTTTTCTCAGCTCTAGTCCAAGATACTGGAGTTGACTGGCAGTTTTCTCAGCTCTAGTCCAAGATACTGGAGTTGACTGGCAGTTTTCTCAGCTCTAGTCCAAGATACTGGAGTTGACTGGCAGTTTTCTCAGCTCTAGTCCAAGATACTGGAGTTGACTGGCAGTTTTCTCAGCTCTAGTCCAAGATACTAGAGTTGACTGGCAGTTTTCTCAGCTCTAGTCCAAGATACTGGAGTTGACTGGCAGTTTACTCAGCTCTAGTCCAAGATACTGGAGTTGACTGGCAGTTTACTCAGCTCTAGTCCAAGATACTGGAGTTGACTGGCAGTTTTCTCAGCTCTAGTCCAAGATACTGGAGTTGACTGGCAGTTTTCTCAGGTGTAGTCCAAGATACTAGAGTTGACTAGGAGTTTTCGCAGGTCTTGCCCAAGATATAGATACTGCGGTCGAATGACAAATTTAAGGTGTAATTCAAGATAGTTTAATACTACATTCAGAAGCAGTTTTCTGACGTCTTGCTCAAGATGTTGGAGTTGACTGGCAGTTAGTATCTTGTAATGTCTGCACGATTTTTTGGAACCTTTGTATTATGGTTCTTATGCTATCTCATTTTTCCCACATTTGCAGATTCTAGTGAATCTCTGAGGAGCTATTGATTTATTTAATTTTAGGGACGTTAATGTGAATACGTTCATAGTCAAAGAAGAAACCAGATAATGCTGTTATTAGTTTAGATATTCCATTTTTTTTTACTACTCAATAATGTCTTAAACCCTTACTTTATTGTCCCTTAAATATTTCTGCTTAAATCCTTTGATATAATTAACCAAGAGGTCTTAAGCTGCATTCTGTACAATAGACTTTCGGTAGTATTTCTCCACTCTCTTGATATTATGGCAGTACACTTCAACTTTATAAGTATAATTTTTATTCGTTTTCGCATATATTCGTCTAATGTCGTCTCGGCATAATACTCTGAAAGAATTAGGGGTCGTGAACCAATTCAGAACTACTGTACTTCTACTAATTTGGCCACGTATTATGTCCGCCTTGTCTTTCTTATTATATTTTATCTCCGGCGATGTCTGTTGTTATTCCTGAGGAAGTTACTGCGTTGTCTTTCTTTAGACTTTTCACTTGAAGCTGGATGCCAAATCAATTTTCGACCACAGAATTATAATGACTTTGTTCCTTTTTGTTTTAATTAATGAAGGCATGATTGTGTAAATTTGCTTTTTAGGGGAATGCAAGACACAACTAGACCACTTCAGACCAGGCATTAAGGCTCTCTCTGTGATGATGCTAAGCAAGGTGAGATCAGTAATTGCTGAGATACATAGACCATCATATCACTGTCGCTATCATTATCATTATCAATAAACGCCGCAGTAGCGGTGTCATCAGATATTTCATCTATAAAGAAGTCATTCTAATATGAATAATTTCATTACAGTTTTTTGTTCGTTTTTTTTTTTTTTGTTCATTGCTTTTGTTAATGACTATATTGCAGCGTGAACATTAAGATCTATAAAACACTGTCTAATTTTATTGTGATCATTGCCTCAGTCATCAAAAAGATAATTTTTCACCTCTTTATCATCATAATGCCCACCATCATTATCACAATCATCCATCCCTAACATCATCATCATCATCATCATCATCATCATCTTCATCATCATCATCATCATCAAAAGGCTATTTTTATGTTCACATAATAATAAATTTATCATTTCCACGCAATTTTTGTATGTTTTTTACATTGCCACAGAGCTTCTCATTATAAAAATTATAATGTTTCATGTCAGGAAGTTTAGGTACATTTTATAATTTAAAGTTTCGATATTACCCAGTGCTGTTTCTCTACTTTCCTTCACTAGGGTGGTCCTGGGTATTTTTACCTCCTGAAGAACTTTGTAATGACCCCGCAAAAGCTGAAGCGGTCGCAGTACAGATGCATGAGAGAGTAAGTAGAAAAAAGCAAGGTGCGAAATCTAGGTGCATAAAATTAATCTACAATACCTAAATCTCAAACTACATCTTGATCTTTCTTCTGCCTCCTGTCCTATTTGAGCTGTGCCTATTACAGTCAACTTGAAATGCTTATGGATCTGGGTAGAAGAATTTGTTTCATAAACACAATATTTGTCATAATATTGGACTGGTGGGAAATTTTCATAAAAAGTATCCGGAACCTTGAACACATTTTCAAGTTTTTTCTTTATGTTGACTCTAAATGAGGAAAGAATATATGAACTAAGATAATATTTAAGTATTCCTGTGTTGTATCACAATAAAACATGCAAACAGTTTGATGCTAAAAACCAAATAGGGCCAGACCTAAGAAGAAGTTTGACATCAATAGTGAAATTAATATCGCTACGGGGTCGACTTTGGTATTTATGAACAACTTAAAGTAAAAAAAAAATCTCCTTTAATGTTTTTGTGCTTATGTCAACTATAATTTATGGCCTAAAAACACGACATCTGAGGGGGTAAGGTTTTGCGTTGCTAACTTCCCTGCCTTGTTCTTTGTAGTTTCTGGAGGCAGCTTGCAGACATGGTTAGCAAGCTGAAGCCCGAAGAAGCTTTCTTGCACTTGGTTGGTACGGAGTTCGAAACCAATGAGCAGGGGAGAAAGGTGAGCTTCACAATCCACCCTTTAGCTCGGCAGATTTTTCTTGAAGCTATCTTTGCTTTTCTGCCTTCGTCTCTTCCAGTTATTTCTTCCTCCATCTAAATCGAAAGTTTTTCTAATGAAACAATTAAGTGGAAGACTTGTTCATCACTATCATAAATTCCTCAGCGTAAGTGGTAAGATAAAACTAGGAACATGGTTATTTTGTTCCTGACTCCCGTATTATGTTTGAATCAAAGTTACAGGATATATGAAGCCCTGAAGGTGGCCGTATGCCATGATGCTTGCTCTAAGAACAGCAGCAACACTCCAGTAGACTATTGGTATACGAACATGCTGTAGCATGTCATACTAGGACCGCATTACTAATGAGGAGGGAAAAGGAACCTGGTTAGACAGAAGTGGTTATGAAGACTTTTTAACCTCTCAAAACGTTGAAAAAATAAGACAGGTTAAGCAAAAAAGAAAAAAAAAAGAAAAATCTGCGAAGAAAGAATAATTATAAGATTATAACCATGATTAGGTAAGTTTTGTTCTATGCTGAAAGAGTAACTAACAGAGGAAAAGAAAGAAAAATGAAGATTTCTTGCCTTATCACACTACAGTTCAGCAAACTTTCACAAAGAGGCTGAGACAGATGTTTTTGCCATGTCTCTTTTAATTCTTTAAAACTTTGAGTAATTTTTGTTTGGCCTCCACAGCTAAAACACGAGTTATCTCGCCTTATGTTGCCGAACAAGGTGAAGGTCACGACAACTTGCGACAATACATCACACGGTGAGAAGATTTGGTCGGTATTTAAAAATGTGTAGAAAACTTACGATGCTCATGCGACCGTTGGAATGTTATTTATCGTTTATCGATATGATTGACGTGATGGTTTTCTGTGTGGTGTAATCTTTGTCAGACAGAGAAATGAAGTCGATTGCGGGTGTGTAAATTGTGATGATGATGATGATGATGTGAGAAGGAGGAGATTGAGAAAAATGATGAGAAAGAGGAATAGGGTGAGAGATGATGATGCTGACGACTACTGTGGTAACTAATAGAGATGGTTTTGATAATATGAATTGTTATACTGCGTAGGGAATAAAGGAGGCTGTTGACATGATGATAATAGCGATAAGATACTGATGATGGTCGTGGTAATTTAATGACGATTAGAATGATAAGAGCAAGTAAGAGAGAAGGTAGAGGAGATGATAGTAAGAATTTCATATTGATAATCCAATAATGATGTGCATGCGCATGGGGATAAAGATGAAGCTGATGTGGAAGTTAAGGATGTAAAAGCCGTGGTAACAAGAAAGATAAAGACGGTCTAAACATAATTATGTTAAAAGGGATGAAACATAAGCTTATTTGGTACTTATTCAACATGATCTAACACACTTCATGATGATGTTATGGATCAGATTATGTTGGCCAAAATGGACGATGAGGCTTTTGCGTAAGGGATAATGATCAAGGAAAAATGATATTGATTAACATAATATTAAATATAAACGTGGTGTTGGGGAGAAAGAAAAGAAGAATGCATGTACATATAAATAAAAAATTGGGGAGAAAAGGATCTTTATGGTGGCATGATGGCGATGTTTGCTTGCAGCGGTTCTTGCTGTTCTTTTTTTTTTTTGTTTTTTGGTTTTTTTTTACATTTTTTTAAATGATTTCTCCCCCTATTGATATTTCAACTTTTTGAAGTGTCTCTACGTGCATCCTTGTGTTGTAATGGTTATGATATGTTCTTTGTTGCTCTTTTTAACTTTTTGGGGTTAACTTTATTCTTTCTGGAAGAGCTGATATGTAGTTATGACAGAAAAGAGCACTTAAGTTGTCTTTTGTAAACATCTCTTCAGGCCAACAGCAAATCGAACTGTACTTCGATTACAGGAAGTACTTGCTCTGGAGGTCAAAGGCCGTAAGCAACTTTGATCTCACAGATACTCAAGAGGTCACCAGGTCATGGTCATCAATAGAGGAGGAAGCCAGGAGAAAGGAATTTATTTTCGGCAGAGGGGACGAGACGAACTTTGAGCTCTGTATATCAGAAGGTGGGGAATCATCCCCCGAATCAGATGTGGGCCAGATGAGAAATGGTTACGCCATTGAGAGGGAGGAAATGTGCAAGGGAGACGAGGTTGAAGGGTTGATAGAAAAGGGCATTTTTTTACATGAAGACACGCAAAGGGAGAGCAGCCTTTCCAAAGATACGGAATCCTTTCCCAGAGAGTTACCAGAGATGAACGTGGAAAAACAAGAGGGATCGATCGTTCCATAGGAGAAGGCGAAGACGGATATTATTTACGTATAAGAGGGGGAATCCTTTGAAGAGGAAACTGGGAGAAATGATAGCGACTTTTGTATCGGTGAAGATGTTAAAGACCTGACTCTCATTCAAATGGACGGTCGAAACGGTAAAGGAACTCGTAAAAGCCCTGATAATTGCATTGTTTTGCATTGATGAACAAGTCAATATGTTATCCAAATAATAATATGGGTTTAAGAGCAAAGTTTTATTGGAAATGATTTGTCAGACGGCATTTCATGTTCCGTGGGGCAAGAGAATTGACGATTGTATTTTTCTGTGGCACAACTTCCGAAAAAAGTTTGTGCCAAACAGTCTTAATTTATTTTTCGAATCAAAATAAAACAGCGAATAAAAAAAGAAAATACGCCTTAATGTATTACTATTAGTGAGTCGGCAGTTGTTATTAAGGCCGATATCAAGGAAATAGAGAGTTTCACAAAACATCGTAAAAAATGAAAAAGTCATCAGCTTATCACAGTCCTAAAATAATTTTCCTTTATTGATTGATTTGACCCTGAGTCAATCCATAAGTTTAAAATTTGAATCTCGGCATCAGCGTATGTGTGTGTAGGGCCTGAATCTAACCGAAGACTCGTTACTGATCTCGGCTTGTTTATTTTTTGTCATTGTTATTAAACTGAGTCAGAATCTCCAAAGTGCAATGCTCTACTGACACAACAGTCTATAAATAGACTGTAAGGTTAAAAAACATTTCAGAACTTTCTATGGCTTGTTTAATGAACCAATAGGTCTAGAAAGATATAAGAATCTGGTAGATAAGTTTTGATACTTTTAAGTAGAAAGAATGCTATTGCCAGTCGGTTTGACTGCGTACTCTGATCGATATGTATATTTCTTGGATAGAAACATAATTTTGAACGTCAATGTTGTGTACAATATTATTGAAGTTTTATTGAGATTTTTTAAAATCGTATATCAAAACTTTTTATCAGTATTATAAAAAGAATTAAACTTTCTGGTTTTGTTTTGGTTTGTTGCTGGTGTTGTTTAATTATCATTACTGGTCCGCTGCTGTGTTTTAGTTTTCTGTTCTTGTTTTATTTTATTTTGTAGTTTGTTTTTTAAGTATTCCAAAAAATACGCATTATCAAAATTAATGTTCAGTCAAGGAAACAAGAAAAACAAAGCGAAACATTTTAAGGGTAATTATGAATTATTTAATCCTTTTAGCAATGAAAATAATGTTCAAAATAATTATGAGCTACAAATAATTTCAGGATTACATTATATTATTTCTTGTAAATTATTTAAACCAATAAATCTCACTTATTTCCCTTTACAAATTTTCTATGAACTAAAAGCATAATATTTATTGGTAATGTTTTCTGCGCTAAAATTTTTTACGTGGACCAACGACGTACAAAAGCGTTTCCCTCATTAAAGTCTAAGGAACTTTTTCATATTGGTAATTGAAGTCCTCACCAAATTGTTTCTTAACGTAGCATAAATTAAAAAAAAACGATATTTAAACTATGTAAAGTCAGCAAAGCCATCAGCTTCATTTAAAAAAGATTAAAAAAAAAAAGCATCAAAGCTTTACATATTTTTCTATCAGTATGTCTTTATGAATGTAACTTTTATAGTAATCAAAATATTTTTTTTCTTTCATTTTAAAAATATTTCTGTAATATTAATGGTAAACTTTTGTTTTTTATATCAGCAGATCATTTTCTTCTATTTCCTCTGAACAAAGGGTAAACTTATCTCAACATTTTCTTAAAAGTTGATACTTGATAATTGTTTTTAAAACGTC
>JAWDGP010000889.1:0-52500 GCA_033675545.1 Elysia crispata
CTCCTGCTGTTCATCCGGGAATGATTGAACTCAAGTTACAGACGAGGGTAAAATCATATTAAAAATCTTGGTGCAAGCTCTTCACTCGGTAAGGAAATAGTTCGATGCGTGCTGCTTCGATTTTGTCCACTTACTGGGCAGGCACATAGATCGAAGTGGTCTTCTAATGTCTTTCAACACAACCATGGACAGAGTCAACCTCCATTTGTGTAAGGCCCTTTTCTAAAGAACTCTGCTCTACTTCCACGTTGTGGGTGACAGCAAAATGTAACAGAGTCTTTGCTAAGGTGAAGTTTTTGAGTGCACCCATCGCTATACAGAATGCATCGTGAAAATTCAGGACAATTGCTAGAAAGTCTGCCACGCATGAATGAAATTTATTTGCCGTCAACGCACCTTCTCCCTCATGACATGCATAGCCTACGACGTACTTTGTGGCGAGGTTGTAGAACGTAAAGTGATGGACACACAGTTTTGTTATATAGTACATAGAGGATTCCTTTATTCTCTGTGTCAAAAAAACAGCTTTCAAGTTCATACAAAAAACAAAAGTTTTGTCTTTAGCACTATTTTGCGATTAGATCGCCGCTTCTTTGTTCACAAATTGGCGCTTTGAGCAGTTAATTTGCATTTCCGATGCATCAACCAGACTTGCTCGTCAATATTGCCAAGGTCGTATCCGACACAAACGTCGCATTGGTCTTTGCGAGGATGAAACAAAGCCAAATTAAGCTCGTCGAAAATTGTTTTCACAACTTGGCACCTCAGGAGAGGCCGGTTGTTTTCGTTACATTTTGTCATGTACAGATTGTAGACGTCATCAAATCTCTGGAATAAGGGCATTAGGTAAAGCTTTGGAGAACTGGACCTGCAGTAGAGTGATGGCTTGAGCAGATTGTAAAACGAGCCTCATGTTTATGTCAAGAAAGGAGAATAGTCTGTGTTTGGAAAGAGCTAAATTATATTATACCTTCCGCTATCCACCATTGCACTTAATGTTAAAAGTAAATTATGGCTAATTATTTGATTTTCCTTAAAACGACGCATTTGGTTTATATGTTGAAACAAAAAAGTGAAAACATAATACTGCGTGTACTTTTTTATAAATATATCATTCAAAGTGTTACATAGCTGCTCCATTTATTTGCTACCAAAAACTAAACGGACTGTATTACTAAATTTGATGAGAAAAGGTTGTTTTAAATTATTAACATATTAGGGAAAAATAAATATAAAGAACGAAGCTATAATGAAAGGAAAATTATGTTATCGAATTTTTTTATATAAATATAACAATTGTTATTTTCTTGATAATATTGCATTTGTTCAACCGAAAAAAAAAGAAAACAAATGTATGTCATAATTTCAAAGGAATCACTTACCTGAAATCTGTCGGTGGTTAATGTAAAAACGTAGCGATCGATTTCAGACACAAAATCAAAGATGTTTAAATAAATAATTTGTCGAAAGGTTATAATAAAATAGGGGCTAAGTCTTTCTTTTTTTCTCTTTTCTTTTTTTTATGAAGTGGGGGAGACACAAATGACCACAAACATGATAATTATACCCACAGTCAGATTAAAATTACCGCAGCCATTAGGGGCGGGCGGTGGCGTGGGGAGGTGTATGGTGTCAGGTCGGTAGACTCAACGTGACACTAGAATATACAAGCGGCACCGCTTATGTACGTAGCCGGTATGTGCATCACACTTTCTTAGTCTAATCTAATCTAAACATCCTACCTTTTTGACCTTGCTGGCCATGGTTTTCATAGATAATTAAGTTATGTTAATTATTCAAAATTGTTCAATGCCTTCAAGTACTTCGTACGAAGCAAAAAGAGTGAGTTCATGGTATAAAAAAAAACAGAAAAAAACCCCCCAAAAAAACCCCAACTAATTGATAGATTTAAGGATTATTGTGTGCGATAAAGTCTGTTTTTATATTATTTTGTTTTTATTCAAAAAATCTAAATAAACTTATATTTCTATCTTGTTTTGGGGGCAACTAGATCTATTGCCGATAGAAATGAATATCTTAGATCTTTTATTGTCAACGAAAAGGACTGGCATTAAAATCAGATAGTAATTTGTTTTACAATTGGAATAAAAAAAGAAACAATACAAAAAATGCAACTATGAAGTTATTTACAATTTGTCTAACCTTTTAAATTAAACTAAAAAAGACCACAGATCTAGATCTATATGTACATACATCTTATTAATTATTAACAATAAACTGACTACAACTTGGTATCGATTAAAACGTCACATCCGTCCTTATTGATAGTGTCACAAAACAATAAATTGGTTAGAGAGTATACAAAAATAAAAAACGTGTCGGTCATATAAGATTCAATTTTCTTTTATCCTCAGGATTTCAACTGAACACTGAGCACTCTAGACAGGAACTAAGCTGTTAAGCACTTTAGTTTGAGTCGTAGGAAGGATTACACCTACATTTAATTATAGATGATGATAAATTTAATTTATTTGAGTATGATAAATGACTTTACCGAATTTCGATTACATTTTCCCGGTTCAAAACTTGTTTTATAGAAATTTCTTGAAATTATCATACAAAAAAGAAAGCAAATATGTGGTCATTTTTTTCTGTTTCTGGTGATGTTTTATGATTACAAAGAGAAAGAATATTTCATGCATTACAGAAAAATAGCCTATTACTTTAAACTGTCTATGATGAGGCAATGGAAAATGAAAGCATAATGGAATTGTTCTGTATTTTCATCTAATTTGCACTTTGAGGCTGTGAAGCTTGTCTCACACACCTTGAAGATATTTTTTGTTCTGATCTTAACCATGACCATCACCTTGACCGATTCAACTTCGGCGAATGTTTTTTAAATTATTTTTTTTTTAATTCTTTGATCTGCACAGGTCTAGACCGGACTTAAGGTCAAGCGCTAGATATCACTAACTTTGTATCCATGGCTAGGAGATTTTTGTAAAATACTGAAGCAGTGAATGCGAGATTAGGATAAGCTTAGATTTTGTACAGTATTCCCTATGCCTAGAGAGTGAGAAGTTCATAAAGCTTATAGAAGTGTACTTCTAATTTAGTTTTAGATAAAACAAAAAAAAACTAACTTTAAGATTTTCTAGACTCTGATCTAAGATCTAAGCTTTACTCCATAACTAATCATATGCAATTTTAGATAGATCTTGGTTCCAAGTCTACTGTATTCAATGTCTAAGTGACAGAACCGGTAGATTTGTAACATGTCTGTTGAACCGTTTTTCACCAGATAGACCTATCTAAGTCCAGAAGAAAATCTGGAGTAAATTATTGTTTTTAATCGGCTTTCAAGTTTTCAAATTATTTTCTCTTCATATTAATTTACGAAATGTACCATTTTTATCATTATTATACAACATATTTAACACGAGATTAAGCTTTAAATAAAGCATTCAAAAATTATCAATAATCATGTCAAAATCATTGGCTTAAGATCGTCGGAAAGTCATTGGGTGTGTATTAATTAAAAAAACTTTAAGGCCGCCGTAATTGTCCTACATACTTGATGATCCCCACTTAAAGAGAGCCACCACCCGGTACCACAAATAATTCTTACAAATATTTTTTCCTTGCTACGCAACCCCATACACATAGCACATTTCTACTTCGAGATAAAAAAGTTCTGCGTCACAAAAAGCATCCAAATCTATGCAAAAGAAAGACGAATAAAGAGTATATAACTCCATTTTTTTTTCATTAACTTTATGTTTTGGTTTTCTTTCCAAAGGTTTGGTGATTAATGTTTGCATTGCAAAAAAAAGTCAATATCACAATATGGTTGTCTGAAAAGCAATAGCAGGTACTTAGCTCTCAATTTGTCTGATAATCAAGACTGCATATATAAAGCAAAAGAATCGCTGCATGGTATGATATCAAAGATTAAAAAAAAAATAAGTGAAAGCAGCATTTACTGATTGTGAAAAGTGCATTTGTTTAAATCGGTTGATTTAAAAAAAGAGAGATAAAAAGATCAAGCTAATCATCAACAAATGCATTGACAATTTTTAATTTTCTCAAGGGAATGATATACTACTCTACCAACGCAATAAGTATAACTATCCCTCTGACATGTTTGTTATCATTTAAATTCTTATACGGTCAGTTCAAACTTTAGTGCACAAATGTTCTGTCAAGTTTTTAATCTTTTTTGTGGACTGACCTATTTAATGAAAACGTTATACAATTTTCTGCCTGAGCAAGAAACATCTTTCGGGAAAACTAATTTTAAAAGAGCATATTGCTGTTTTGGCCATAACCTCATAGTCAAATCTCTCTCTCTCTCTCTCTCTCTCTCTCTCTCTCTCTCTCTCTCTCTCTCTCTCTCTCTCTCTCTCTCTCTCTTGATACTAGGAACTGTTAAATTGGTAATTTATTTTTACCACCAAAACAAATTTACAGAACAAATAAGGAACAGTAATGATATAATACTTAATTTGAACAATGAAGGACTGAAAGCTTAATTTATATATATATATATATATATATATATATATATATATATATATATATATATATATATATATATATATTTGTGTGTGTTTGTAGCTTTAGGAGTATAACATTTGTAATTGTTTAAAAAAAGCATAGTTTATAGTATAGAGTAGTATAATAAATAAGATGAAATAAGAATACCGTAAATGTAACTTTTTGAATAGTTTATATTTCTTAAGTTTTTCAATGAACCTAAAGGACCTACGCCACTGCTATAAGACTATCTTTGAAAAGTATTTTCCAAACTTGTTCGATGACCTTAGAACAAGACAGTAGCATTGTTCATCTATTAAACATAACATTCCTGAAATTTCCATGTGGTGAAATGCTCTTAAATCGACACTAGATATCAAAGTTTCAAAGTTTGAAAGACTATCCCTCCAAAATAATATGTCAATTCCTCTCTGAGTTGGAACAGTCTGCACTGACATATGAGGATATATTTTTCACTGGTGAAAAACTTGTCGATAGTTCAGGTTGCGTATTCATGTTTTGTTTTTTGTTTTGTTTTTTTTTTAATTCTGTCCAGTACAACGAAGGTTGGTCAGTATATAGAAAAAGGCATGTGATCATAGACTATATCAATCAATGAAATCATAAAACTACCCAAAATGATTCCTCAAGATGTATATATTAGTGTTTCAATTAATAACTGATCCATGTTTTTAATAAGATGCTATGAATCCATCAGCAATCTATCATCGTATAAAAATATTCATACTGCTAATAAGATAAAACAATATAAGATACTTATGATAAGCATTGAATTTACAATAACTTTTGAGTATATTTTGTATATAACACAATTAAAACTCAGTGCATAGAACACGTAGAAAATAAGCATCCAAAACATGATTGACAATATTGTTCTGGGTAGATCAAAGAATGGGTACTTCCTTAAATATATTATAAAATTAGATTATGGTTTTTTTCATTTTCGCAGAAACTCTTATTGGATTTGACAAAATATAACAGTAAAATACTTGACAAGTAAAGCATGTGAGTAAGCAATAAATAAAACCTCCACAATATTACTTTAAGTCATGTAGATCCTTATTTTCTATCGTTCATGGTAGACAAAATGAGAAGAAATTAATTAAGTTTGTATATTCCCCATATCTCTAGTTATCCAAAGAAAACATGATGGCTTATAACAGTAATTTCAATATCTTACGTAAAAAGGAGAATTCGTAGAGCTTTATATTATTTATACTATCAGTGCGTTCGGATGTGAACTGTCAATCTTCTTTTCCCTCTGCTTCGATTTGCTTCCTGTTTCACTTCCTCTTCCGCACGCCCTTAACCATCGGCCTCGTTAAAATCCGGGTTAGCATATTGGTTTTCACTGATTGTCCGCTTCACTTCCTGAACGTAGAGCAAATGTTTTCAATAAGAGCCTTTTCTTGGTGGCACCTTAATCTCCTCCAACTGCATCAAACTGGTCCATTAACACATAATCGTTCTCATAAGTCGGAGAATCCTTTAAAAAGAAAGTGTTTAGGATTACAACTTCAATACACAGCCGATTCACAAATTACCACCACAACGAATACTACTACTACTACTACTACTACTACTACTACTACTACTACTACTACTACTACTACTACTACTACTACTACTACTACTACTACTACTACTACTACTACTACTACCACTAATACTACTACTACTACTACTACTACTACTACTAATACTACTACTACTACTACTACTACTACTACGACTACTACGACTACTACTACTACTACTACTACTACTACTACTACTACTACTACTACTACTACTACTACTACTACTACGACTACTACGACTACTACTACTACTACTACTACTACTACTACTACTACTACTACTACTACTACCACTACTTCTACCACTAATAATAATAATAATAATAATAATAATAATAATAATAATAATAATAATAATAATAATAATAATAATAATAATAATAATAATAATAATAATAATAATAGTTTCACACAAAAAAAGAAAAACACTATATTTTTATAACTGGCAAAAGACAACAGATAGGTCGTATAAGTTATATCAACAAAGTACATTTGAAGAACATTCATGATGAGAGTCAGAAACTAAATCCAGAAGTAGAAGAGGAACAGTATTGTTTTGTTGAGGGAAATCACACAGCTTACACAGTTGATAATAGATGAAAATGTTCTACAAGAGATCATAAACAAGTACCTAGAACAGAGAGCTGCAATGGGAGTTGATGGGGAAATCAGCTCATTTTAAAGAAAAACAAAGCGTGGCGCCAGACAATGATATGTGCTTTCCCGAGACCTATTTACTCTCTAAAGTAAAATTATCACGTGAAACCTAAAAATATATCCAGAAAAACAGGGCGAAGGCACAATTTAAACAACTTGAGATGCGCTGATTGTCCTGTATTAAGGACAGGAAAAATGGAGACTTGCAACAAACTTAAGCGAAGGAAGCAAAAAAAGCAAAGTTTGTAATTGAATAGAAAAAAAGACAGAGGTAACATGATCCTCAGGGGAAAAAATAAGCGTCCGTCCATCAACATTTTTAGAAACGGGAATAACTCCAACCAAAACGGTCAATTCAAATACTTTGGTACTTAATATATCAAGTGATGGAGGTAACTTAAAACTGAAATTGCACCAAAAATAGGCCAAGCAAAAAGATTTTCCTGGGAATGAAATAAGTAGTAACCAATGAGCTTATCTCGATGCACACAAGAAGAAGAGCCCTGAAGTGCTATATTAAACCTACTCTGATGAATAGATGCAAGGCCTGGATAACTTAAAAAAAATTACAAAACAAACTGGAGGGAACCGGAATGTGGTTCCTCAGGGTATTGCTAAGAATCTCATAGACTATAAAATAAATATCAATCGAAAAAGTGCTTCAAAAATCCAACAGAAAAAGATCAAAAAAGAGTACGAAAACACCAAGTAATCTTTTGATAAATGGAATGATCGAAGGACAAGAAGGGGAAATCAGCACAAAAAGATGTTTGATGTGGCTCAAAGTACATTGAGTGAGAATCAACAGAGAGATATGGATGTCTGGAAGATCAATGTATATATATATATATGTATATATATTGTTATATTGTTTTCAAGGGCGATGGAGAGAGCTGTAATCATAAGGATATTGGCCAGTTACACCAGCTGGCAGATATTATGATGATCGGTTTGAAAAAATAGTACGTGACGAATGTCGTAAAGTTGGTTGAGTTAATGATGTTGCTTTTGATAATAATTATGACAAATCTTATAGCAGCCCTTGAGACAATGTTTGTTCATGTAGTTAACAACAATGATAGCAGGCGTACTGATATATGTAGAGAAGATTAAAATGAGAAAAAAAAAATATCCACATTTGTAACGTGTAGTGGTTAATATTATATATAAAATATAAAATACAAGAAAACTTAGGGATGTATTAAGGAAAGGGAATGATATAGTTAAAATCAAAGTGATATTTAATATCAACAATATAGAGGTACTTACGGCAGGCGGCTGAAACAAAGACATCAGAGGCAATAGGAAATATAGCTAGATCCAGAACATTATCATTTCTTTAATGAATATTGGTAAATATAAATTAGGGTGCAAAATTTTCTCAAGTTACTTTTAATGGGAAGCCGGACATATCTAGTTTTACAATGACTATTGAAGTCTTTTGAATCATTCCAGACAGGAATTTTAATACTCCACCTTCATATCAGTGAAGAACATATAAACGACATTTTTTAAATAATTTTTCAAAGAAAAAAAATACGAATTTGCATTCTTTTAATGGTAGGTTCTAATTAGAAAGTAAAAAAAAATCATTTTCTTTAAAAAAAAAGTCTTACTTAAGGTCTTAACTTACCTCTTATTTCAGGAATCTTATATGATTTACTAACTAAATCAGGAGGACCGGGCCACACAATCCAGACACTTTGATTGCTTAAACTTCGCTCTGCTGTCATGTTGTAGGTGCACCGGTAGACTTGGAAGGGTTGTACCTCTAAACATGAACACGCATTAGGTTGGCCTGGTTTACTTGTGCATGCATTAGTTATACCGTCAAAGCAACTACAGGGCTGAAACACAAAATATTCCCAAAAGTAATAATAAACGCCTATTTTTATCTGTCTAATTATCACAATGAAAAATGAGAGGAAGGACGGACATTAGAAATAAACAATTGTTTATGCACAGAGTGGAATTCAATTCAATGCAGATTTGAAAAATTTTAGCTTTGAATAGCAGTGGAATTAATTCTCATATTACTTTAAAAGCAGATAGAATATTTATGCTAGAAATCATTTGGTTAATATTTAAGGTATAACCTATGTCAATTTTGTTTCAATAGATAAAGTAAGTAATTGATAATATTAAACTTTTCAAAATTTGATGCACTTTTTATGAATATTTATGCACCGTACAAGTATTATTTTTTGGTTTCAATTAATTAAAAACAAATAATTAAAAAAGAAAAAAAAAACTCATATTAAGGAAACACAATAAGTGATATGCTTAAAATTATATATATATATATATATATATATATATGAAAGCTTCTTTTACAGAGACATGTTACTCGGAAGTTGATAATCGTTTATTATAAATACTAAACAGTTAAATTCTTGCAATTCAAAATGCTCTAACTGATTGACTTGTGCCTGAAGATCTCATATCCTTTTAAAAGTTAAAGTAAATCGAATTGGAAACATTTTCCGACAGATGTTGTCAAAATGAGGAAATCGAAATACAAAGAGAGGAAAACACATAGAAGAAAACACATTGATGGAGGGAATAGACATGGAAATGAATATTATGTTACAGTCAATTGACGCTTACATTGATATGGTTGTTATGTCTATTTGATGAGTAATAAAACTGTGGTCCATCAAGACCATCATTAAGCGGATATATAGTGTTACTGCCAGTTGCCTCAAATTCAATAAGTAAAAAATCTTTTCCTTCCACAAGATACTTATCGTTGCAGTTGTTGGTATATTCGAAGTTTTTTGGAGTAAACATTGGATTACCTGAGGTAAAAAGATTTACATTTAAGGTTAGAATATTTGTAATAACACACTTAATAAAATAAGTTTCGCTTTATCTATTATCTAAAAATAATTAATACTTCATTTATATTTTTTCATCAAAAGTAATACAAGTCCATTGTAATGCTTTTGTGGAGAAAAGTTTAGGTATTATTTAAATGGATTTAAAGGAAACAACTATGAAAAAAAAAACGATTAGATTAAATACTTTATCAAGTGAAAAAAAAACTGAAACCCTTTAAACGCTGCGTTTTTTATTGTTTAATTTTCACACAAAAAATTTTTCCCTGATGTTTAACCATTTTTTTTCGACTTGAAAAAAAACAACTTAAAAGCTGTAAAATATTTTCTATTCAAGGTCGCTGAGGAGAGAACAAAATTAAATGTACCAGGTTTACAGACTCATGTAATACAGCATTCTCAGATTTATTTCCGAACCAACATTAGCCTCATACATGTTCTGCCTTTAGGAAAATTACAAAATTGTTTAAATCCTCATTGAAGTTATCTCTAGTTATAAATATGAGTTAGAGTTTTGTTGTTTTTTTTTTCTTTTGTTTTTTTTTTTTTTTGTTTTTTGAAATCATAAAGTGACAGATATAAAAATACTACATACTTAGAATGGTCCTCAAGAAAAGAAATAGCAAAGAAAGCACAATTGTCCAGGCCATGGTTTAGCTCGACACGGGTCTGTGGACGAAAACTTGAAATCAGCTTCTTTGCGTCCAACTTTATAGCTATCAAATATGACAGCATAGTGCTCGATTATTGTTTTTTTTTTCCAGATTAAAAACAAAGAATTTTCTAAATTTTTTTTTCAAACTTAGGCCAAATGAATATTCATTTTTTTAAATTCACAAAATAAAACCCAGATATATTTTTTTCTGTTTTTAAAACGATAAAGTTTTCGAGCTAAAAGACACAGGTAATTTGTGTTATTAGACAAAAAAGAGGTGTTTTATCAACTAATACTTTTGTTCTCTGGGAAAAAAAGCTCCAATCTTGATCATTAATTAAATTAGTCGGTATAGAAAATACAATTCTTAATTAAAATTTTAACTTCGATGCTTCTAAAATAAAATGGCATTCAGAGGTTCGTCATCATGCTAGGTCAAGAAATAATCTCTTTGATTTTGGTTTTTCAATTTAGGGATCTATATGTAGAACAAAAATACTTCCTGTTGGTTCTAATCTTTGGTTTGCGGAGATCAACAAAATTTTCGGTTATATATTTCGTGCTTCACTCCAAAGAAAGATTTTTTACAAAATTCAATATGCAATGTTGATTTTAAGGGAAAAAAATCTAATGAGAGGTAGAGCTCCCCAGATATACCATTTGATAGTTTTGTTGGAATAGGTATCACGGATCTAATCCGGGTAGACACTATAATAACACATAGGGCAGTCTGTGGTTAAATTCTTACTATAAGGGTGAGTAAAAGTCCAAATAAATATAGTTGTTGTGTCATAAAAAAAAATCCTGAGAGAAGCCTACATCAAGAACATGGCTGAGATGTAATGATCAAGGAAACGTGTAAGTCTTGTAAAGGTCAATAAAGGATTTCTTTTCTACATATCTCAGATAAGTTAATGCACGAGTATAAAAGTTTTTGCATAAATACACTTTTTATGGTTTGCTTTTTTATGTGTGTTATTCTTTTTTTTTACTTGATATATTTCATTTGAACACATATTTCATATTACCTTTCTCTTTTAACAAATAATCTCATTAGATCTAAATCTACCTAGATGTCATGTAAACGTTTCATTTCTTAATCAAATGGATTAACCAGATTTCTATCGGACAAATGTTGTTTTAGTTTTTCAACCTGACAGAATCATACTACATATATAATTACTGTTTGATAATTCAAATTGCTACCAACCTTTGCTTTTCAAGATGTCAGATTCTCTTATATCACTCTAACCGGTTTGTGTTTCAAGTTGCTTATTGACAACGGTTTGGTCACTTCCTTTAGCAGTGACGTAAGTCGACGCAACGACATAGAAACAATGGTTAGAGAGTATATAAAATTTTTTTGTATAATGTTAGTTTACAAATAATATCTCATCGTTCTAAGAAAATCTTTCAATGCATATGAGCACATTTTATTACAATGAAACCGTTATTTACGGTAAATTTTAAAGTTACTTAATGCAAACATTTGTTATATAACTTTAATTTCTTTGATTCACGTAGATTAGAAAATAGAAAAGTCCTCACCGTTATGTCTGTAAGCAAAAAAGGAAAAAAAAAGGACTTTTGTACGGCTACAGATCAAGCGTTATTGTTATGTCCTTTATACCTTTACATTTCTTTTTAATTTCTGGGTATAGCTTCTATTTTTGTATTATATAATGTTTTTTTTTTTTTTAGGTTTTCCTCGAATACGTGTTTACAATTTTCTCATTGTCATGGGGATCCTTCTTGGAATAACACTCATGTAAGTGCCAACGTGTCTTCTAATATGTATGAAATATTACGATCTTTCTCTATTATTTTTTTGAGGTTAAATTTTCTTGGTTCCTCGCCAATTGTTTCCAAAGAGGTTATATACTTCATTTTTTTTATACATTTTTTTTTTAAATTTAGAACCTAACAATTTTTACTTTTTTTTTAATTTGCCCTTTAAAGAGTTTGCTTTCTGTATTGCTTTTTAAAATTAACGTTAACAATATGAAATTGTCCATGAATGTCTTAGATTTATATTCATTATTCTAATTCATCTACTCTTTGGATGTACTGGGTAACTCGCATTAATCTGAAAGATTCATCCAGGAAGAAACTTACAAAACTTTGTCTTTCAAATCAGTGGGATAATATTTCGTTGTTTTGTAAGATTTCATGGATATTATTAAATTTCATTTACATGCTTTTTCCTTTCTTCGTTTTATTATTTTTTAAACATGTAAAACAGACTCTACTTCCCCTAGATGCGTATGTCTAATTACAGCCAATCCCGTACACGTAATTATAAGGGTTTAATAAGCTGAATGTTTACCTCACAGAAACAAATAAATGATAAATGTGGTATTCTTCGAAGATGGCTGTATCCTATTACATAGCTTGCGTTAAACATAGAATCTAACATTCAGTTAAGTTCCAAAACTGATATTAAAAATAGCACAAAAAAAATATCAATCGACCTTGGATTGATAATCTCTGATGAAAGTCAACTGAGAGGGTTGGGGTAAAAGATAGGGGCACACAATGTTTCTTTATTATTTTTACCGTCCTCATAGCTTGGGTGAAGGGACATGATGAAGTAAACATATATAACACGTTGTCCTAACTTAGCTACTTAGTTAAAGGATTACATGAAATGATTTGGTGAAGTCGCGGTTTGTCCAAGGATCAAATTAAGGTTAATTTGATTTTAACGGATACGAGTGTGACATGGAACCTTTTTTATACTTACATCGCTTAAAAATTTTATAAAATATATAATCATCAATTGAAGATAGGATTTGGAACGTATATAATCATCAAACGTGACATATTATACAAATCATTTACAATGAAAGAAATAATTAATTTGGAAGTTGTCTCTCAGCATTTGCGTTTCGTAATGAATTAAAACAAGATACTTACTTTTTTTAGACGAAACAATTACGCTCATATCTTTTTTAGAGTTTTTTTCTTATGTTCAATATCGATCATTTAAAACATTTTAAAATTATCTTTAGTTTGCGACAAATTCCAGAAACCCGATACACATATAATTCCCAGTGTATATAGAAAGGGATTGTAGAAACTTGAGCTGTATCATTATCCGACAATAGCTCTGCAGTAAAGTCAACTTCATCTTTTCGGTGCTCCGATAGACCAAGTGCAACAAGTGATCATCTACATCGCTTTTTCTTTACAAAAACAAAAACATAATCAAGTCTTCTTAGGCGGAAGAAATGTAAAAGTATACCAGTTAGGAATAGCAAGAGGGTTACATAAAATCAAACGAAGAAAACAAAAAATAGCTTTGCAGTATTGCATTGTAATAAAATATTTTAAAAGAAAGTAAAATTTTTCAACAATATTTTTTTATTATTTAATTGTTTATCTTATGGTAAAATGTTTGCGTAAAAGAGGTTTCCAGGAATGGACACTGAAAAAAGCAAAAAAAAAAGTACCCAATAAGATTAGCATGATTTTGTATACTTTTAATTGTTATTGGTGCAAAGAAACATTTATCGTTGAATTAGAAAATTCTTAATAATTATTTTTAAATAGTTTCTGTATGTCTGCATTAGTTTGGATAATAATTGGAAAAAAAACTGCTGAGAAGACTGTATAATCAATCGCTTATATTGGTAAAAGCGATGCTCGCTTTGTGTGAAAAAGCGATAAAACTGCTGCATTTTGCTCAACTCGCACTCAAGCTTATATAAGCTACAATTATGTATTCAAAAAGATCTTTATCCGTCAAGGCCAGTAGAAATGTTAACTAAGCAATAAAATATTAAGAGAGAAAGAAAAAGTGTCATAGCAAGAAAGAGAAAAATAGAAAATGTGTGAGAGAGATAAAGAAAGAGAAGGAAGAAAAGATGAAATTTGAAAGACATGTACATGTTACACCATCCAGTAAATAAGCATAACCATGAAATGAAGAAAGAAACTAAAGGAAATATATCTATCACTACTACTACTACTACTACTACTACTACTACTACTACTACTACTACTACTACTACTACTACTACTACTACTACTACTACTACTACTACTACTACTACTACTACTACTAATACTATTACTACTACTACCACTACCACTACCACTACCACTACCACTACCACTACCACTACCACTACTACTACTACTACTACTACTACTACTACTACTACTACTACTACTACTACTACTACTACTACTACTACTACTACTACTACTACTACTACTACTGCTGCTGCTGCTGCTGCTGCTGCTGATGCTGCTACTGTTGCACCTCCTAATTTTAGGAGGCATATCACTCGGTTAATTAATAGTAAGAATTATGAGGGCTAGAGTAGTACATTATACTCAGGTTTGGTTAAGATTAGGCCCAGAAAAGTTTAATACAAATGATCAAACTTTTTCATTGTGGAATTATAACCATTGATTTATCGTGTTTGTCGGCACCCATTGCCATGGAACTCACAAACAAATTAATGCATACCATTAAGCCTGTGCGCCCGCTAAACCAGAGGTTTATGGCGGCGTATTTACTCAGCCCCCCTGGTGACTTCCAATACGAATTGTTAAGTATCAAATCGCACACATCTTTGACAAAGTCTGTGTATTTTACATTTGAAATACCTTTCAGCATACTCGCCTTTCTAAATCGTACATGAATATTCCTTTGATACGTGAAAGAAAGCTTCCAAACAAAATTAATTTTAAATTAATCGCATGGAACGCTAAAGGCTAAACTCACTTAAAGCTAAGAGGAAGGGACAAAAGAATGACGCCTCTCAATATGCAATGACATAAACTTTTTGGGTTATGTAAGTCTTTCAGAAATTGTAGTAAATCGGAATGTTTGTATCTCCGTTTCTAAACTCACATTATTTTAGTCGTGTGTTACTAATTGTCCTTGCCAATGTTTAAATTTAAGATTCGTTTTTTTTTTTTTTGTTTGTTCTTACTATATATTATTTTTAATCTTTCAATATTTGTGTCGTAGCGTATTTATGAAGAGAAAAAAAATCAATTTTGGACTGAAAACAATTCTTTTTAGTTTAAAAGAAATGACGGCTTACTCTTTGCAGTTGTAGGGTTTTATTGATTTCCACTTTCATTTTAACAATGATGGTTTAAACAAAGGAACGATGTTTTTAAATCATATGATATTGAACAAGAGATCTTCAACTGACTTCATTATGTTTTACCTTTTACATAAAGGAAGCTAGTAAGGAAATTAGATTTGTTTATTAACATATCACATTATTCACATATGCGTTGGTTTTTTTTTTTAGTTATAATATTCGCTCTCTTTTACCTGTTTATATTTACCATCTCCTATAAATCTGTAAACTGTAAGTGATGAAATCAGTACGAAAAGTATAGTAGTGGCAGCTCTGAATCAGATCAAGATGGACGTGCCTGACGCTCCAGAAGTGTGGAGACAGCGAAAATTGAGATAGAGAGGTTCGAATTTCTGACCAGAAATGCGGTTGTGTGTTTGGTTTGGCTTAAACCTAATATTCTTTTAGATTATAGAAGTTAAGAGGACATCATCCATTTTCTTGTTCCTTCTGAACCTTAACAAGGGCTTCACGGGCTGCAGCTTTTACAGGCCAATCGCAGAGAGAGGGTGAAAGATCCTAACTCACAATCTGACAATTTATATCCTAAAGCAGTGAATGCATATAATGCATCTTGAAGAAAAGCTCATTTAAGTTCCTGTAAAGCTAAATTTTTTAGAGTCACTAGAATGAAAGCTCCCATCACCTTAAATCACTTTAGGGCTTGTTTTCACGTGGTAACCCAGACTTAAAAGCGGGACGTTCTATTACTTTTTTTGTTTCCACCAACCTCTTTCCTCTTTCACCAACACTTGCTTCGACTTCTCTCTCTCCCTATTTCTCTCTCTGTCTCTGTCTCTGTCTCTATGTCTCTCTCTTTCTTTCTCTCTCTCTCTCTCTCTCTCTCTCTCTCTCTCTCTCTCTCTGTGGCTTTCAATTATTCTTATTCCTCGAAAAGACCTATTTTCTCTAGGTTTTCCTCATCCTACTACACGTCATTCGTCTTCTCTACCTGTCTCTCTTCTTTACGACTTTATATTTCTCAGTGGCCTTTTTCACTTCTTATTTTCACTCTCCATATCTATCTGCTCTTCTCTCTCTATCTCTTTCTCTCTTTATCTCTCTCTGTCTCCCTGTATATCTATCTATCTTTCTCTTTTACTGAAGTGGTACCAATTTGACTAGACACTGTATTCTATGATGTATCTAAATTCTGGTTTCACCCTCTGCCTTCTGTTGATTTTCCACGGTTTCTTTCTCGTGCTCCGTCTCCATCTGGTTTCTAAGGAACATTGCCCTGGCTGATGAGAAAATTCAGTTTATCATCAAGTTGTGATGCATAACACCGTGTGGGTTAGATCTTTAACATTTAATATTAAATCAGTAGTTAAAAAATTTAGAAGATAGTTTGATCGTTAACGAACGTGCAAATTAAAAACAGTTTATCGTTTGCTTATTCTAATCAGCTAAAATAGCTAGTAAAGATGAAAAATCTTACGTAACAATGCAAACCAACATGTCGTATTTCTTTATTCTGAGGTCTGGGTCTTCAATGTTATACACAATATATTAAGGTTTAAATATAGTCGAAAACAAATCTGGGTTTGTATATCCTATGCATACTAATAAAGCTATAACAAATCTTGAAGAAAAATATATAATGGAATCTTAGTGTTATTTGCATTAATTATTCATATGTAGTTTTTTTTCTTCAGCAGTACCTTAAAGAAAAACGTAAACAGTTAACTAAATCTTTAATTAGATACTAATTATGCTTCAATGTCCAGGAGAAGAATAAAGAAAAAATAACTGCTGTCCTCGAGAAAAAAAATAAAATTATTTCTTTTTCTTACAGAATGTTCAAGATTATTTCTAATTGTAAAAAAAAAATTCACAATGTGATGCCATTTTATGAACGGTTTTCTAAATTATTTCATCAATCAACTTAAATTTAAAGAGTCTTGTCTAAAGTGTATGATTTTTTTTTTTATTTCACTGCTTTAATGATCTCTCTCTCTCTCTCTCTCTCTCTCTCTCTCTCTCTCTCTCTCTCTCTCTCTCTCTCTCTCTCTCTCTGTATGTATATATATATATATATATATATATATATATAAATATATATATATATATATAAATGTGTGTGTGTTTGATACAAAACGATTGACAAATTAAATATAATATTTATACTTTTCTCTCTCACTTTTTATCAAATTGGTCTTTCTTTTGTTTTTTTTTTTCATTTTTGAATGAATGAAGTGTTCTTTAACTTGTTAGTTAAATTTAATATCTTTTTTCATCGATGGAACTTCTATCTTTGTCGCACCCAAATTTATTTACTCCTTTCCTCACCTCGCCTCTCTCTCTCTTTCTCTCTCCCACTCTCTCTCTCTCTCTCACTCTCTCTCTCTTTCTCTCACTTAATCTCTCTCTTTCTTTCTCTCTCTCGTTCTCTCTCTTTCTATTTTCTCTCTTAATATATAAGCATATATGTTTAACTTTTTGTCCATATCCCTCAATTGAACTTGAGTATCATAAGTTGCAAAAAAAAGCTTAGATTATTTGCCTATTTGTTCAGTGAAAAACATACCATGCATAATGTTGTACAGGACAACACCTGTAAGTGTTGCCAAAAGAAAGACAACTCCAACACCGATTAATATCTTCCATTTGAGAAGCAATCCATGGATAGCTTTAGATGCTTTAGGTTTTAGACAAAAGAATATAAAATAAAACATTAATGAATGATAAGAAATTAACTTGTGAAATGAGAAAAGCAAAACGTTTTTACTTGTCGTATGATTGTATTTTATGAACGGGGGATCATGAAAAAAATAAAATAAAAAATTAATTAAAAAAATGACAATAATTAGAAAATTTTATTAAAACCTAAGTCAATTGTAAATCTGACTTCCATCAACCGGTGCTATGATTTTTTGTGAAGCTTTTTTTAAACAATTACAAACATCCTTTACCAATATTCCAAAACAAAACTGCACAAAGCAAGGATATGCTTGAGTTTGTTGAGATTCAGGTATTTAAAAAAAAATAAAAGGGTTCAATCGTTTTAGATCATGAATTAAAATTCAAAATAAAATAATTATTATAAAATAAAAACAAGAATAATGTCTTACAACGAAAATCTCCTCAATAATCTGCAATGTATATGTTGTTAATTTGTTAACACCCATATACTTTCTACCTACACATATGATAATAATTTCACTTGGCCTAAATTTGACACCTCTTTGCACTGTACTGGTGTAGTTTATTTTAAAATCTTTTTTTTAGTGGAGGCGCTAAATCATTGCGCATCTGTAAAAACAGCAGAGTTAGAAGTAAGACAATATTTTACATTTAAATATAAAAAAATAACTCATTCAACAAAGTCATTCTCATAACTACATTCAATCGTTTTAAAGAATAAAAACAAAACAAAATGAAAACGCCCTTTTGTAAGTAACCTCAATTTAGTTTGTGTTAAAATAAAAATGATAAAGACATACATTGGTCTAATCTTGTTTGCAAGAGCGATGAAAGCAGTTTTGATTATAATGGTATTATTCAGTTGACCAAGCTGACAGTTATCATGTTGAAAGATTTTTTAATACAAAATTTGTAACGAGTTTGTTAAAGTTGGTTTATGATAGTGATGCATGTCATAATGCTTAAGAAAACTCTCTCAGAAGCTCTTGCGATGCTATGTATGGTTGTAATGATAAAAAAATGATAACAGATTTGACGATAAAGGTTGAAAAAAAAAGTTTTGCTTCATGGGGGAAACAAACCACGAGCAAACTACGAGAAACGGAGAAAAATATTTCTTCATTTGCAGACACATATTAACCGTAAATTAATAATCGTTTTTTTTTCAAATTCCAACTAGTGTATTTTGAGGCCTCATGTCATTTTAAAAATTTATTAAATCCGATTACAAAAAAAAAAAAAAATTGACAACTGAAGTCATAATCAGGAAAGTAAAATACGACAAGAGAAACGCACATAGAGGAGGAGAAATAAATGGAGGGAAAAGCCATGAAAAAAGACATTAATTGGAAGTCAACTGAAGCTTACGCTGGTAAGAATGCTACTTGTTTTCGTTGTGAAATAAAACTGTTGTCCATAGAAACCGTGGTTAAATGGATAAGTGGAGTTACTGCCAGTTGCCTCGACTTCAAAAAGTACAAAGTCTTTCCCTACCACAAGATAGTCATCGCTGCAACTCTTGGAGTATTCGAAGTTTTTTGGAATGAACATTGGTTTACCTGAGGGACAAAAAAACAACAAAAGCATGACAGATTAGAATCATTAAAATGAGTGTGTGTAGTGGTAAATTGATTTCTCAACTCGTGAAAAACAGTGATGGATCCTTGAAAAAAAATATTTTTTTCTTTATTCTTGCGAAGTAACAAAAATAAAGATAGTGCTTATCAAAATGTTGTATTATTGCAAAGAAAACAATGTTCTATTTTTAACAACACTAATATAAGAACATTGTAATTTTTAGGAATTATTTAAATATATTTAGAGAAACCGATATTCTAAAATAACTGTGAAAAAAACAATTATAATAAATACGTTATCAGGTTTAAACACTGAAGCACTTTGTTTTTTTTAATTTCTTAATTTTAACAAACTCCCTAACAGACTCCCTCCTGTGTAATCATTTCATTTCCCCTTAAGAAACATAAACAACTGTAAAACATGTTCTATTCACGATCGCTAAAGAGAGAAAAGAGATAGACGTAACAGCCATAAAGGCTCATGTAATACAGCCTTCTCAGACCTTTTAAAACCACCATTAGCCTGAAACATATTTTTACCTTTAGGAAAAATATAAACTTATAAAAAGTAAATCCCCATTGAAGTTATTTTTATTTATAAATATCAGTAAGAATTTATTTAAATGATAAAGTGATCATAACACCAACATTTAAAATTTACATACACAAAGCGGCCCTCAAGAAAAGAAATAGCAAAGAAAGCACAATAGCCCAGGCCATGGTACAGCTCGACACGGGTCTGTGGAGGAAAACTTGAAATTAATTTGTTTGAGTACAACTTTATAGCTGGCACTGATGACAAAATAGTGCTTGATTAATGACTTTTTATATAAAAAAATAGTTTTCTAGCTTATAACATTTATTTAAACTTAGTCCAAAATAAATCTACACTTATTTAGTCTCAAAAAAAAAACCGCAGAAATATTCTGTTTTTCTAATTTTAAAGCGATGAAGTTTTCAAGTTAAAACACTTGGATAATGTGTGACATTAGACAAAATTAAGATAGTGTTATCAATTAATATTTTTATGCTTTGAAAAAAGGAACAAGGTCAATCTTGATCATCAAATAAAATCGTCCCGATAGAAAATACAATCTTGATCAAAGTTTTAACTTCGATAGTTCTGAACAAATCGTCATTCAGAGTTTCGTCCTCATGCTAGGTCGAGAAATAATCTCTTTGTTTTTTACTCAGCAATTTAGTAGATATAGAACAAAAATATTTCCTCTCGGTTTATGTGGTGTTAATGTTGAGCTTGCAGAAATCAACAACATTTCTTCTTATACATTTGGTGCTTCACTCCCAAAAATTATATTTTCAAAGTTAAACATACAATGTTGATTCGAAGAAAAAAATTCGAGAGAGAGAGAGAGAGAGAGAGAGAGAGAGAGAGAGAGAGAGAGAGAGAGAGAGAGAGAGAGAGAGATGTCCAGGTAGACATTTTGATAGATGTGTTTGAATAAGTAATACGGATCTAATCTGTCGTAACACAAAGCACAGTCCGTGGTCGGATGCTTAATATAGAGGTGAGTTAAATTCTAAAGAATTATAAATGTTGTAAGATAAAAAAAAAATCTTTAGAGAAGCCTATATCAAAACATAGCTGAGATGGAATAATGAGGAATTAAAAAAAGAGGTAATTCTTGTAAAGGTCAATGAAGGATTACACCTGAAATATGATAATGCAGAAGTATAAAAGTTGGGTATCAAGGCACTTATTCAGGTTTTGCTTGTATCTGTTTGTAAATAGTTGTTATTTTTCTTTTTCTTTTTATATTTCCTTTGAACACCATCCTACTTTTATCCTATTTTTGAGACAAAGCATTAGTTATTGACTATCGTAGAACTGCTACACATATTTCCTATTATCTTACTCTCTAAACAAACAATATCATCATATCTAAATCTGTCTAGATCTCTTGTGAAGGTTGCATAGCCTAAATCTAATGGGTTAACTACATTTAAATCAGACAAATAATTTTGATTCTTGTACCTGACTGAATAAATCACATATATTACTGTTTGATAATTCAAATTGTTACCAACTCCGGCTTTCCAAGATGTCCAACACTTTTCTATCAAATTAAACGATTCAGATTACATGTTACTTATTGGCATTAATTTGGTTGCTCCCTCTAGAAGGGACGTATGAGCAACCATCGGTTAGAGAGTATATAACGTTTTTTTTCTTTTAATCTCAGTGTAAAAATACAAGATTTTCCATCGTCGATTCATCGATGTAAGAAGTTATTTAAATGCAAGTTGAGCGTAACTTAATGCAATGAAATCGTTATTTACGGAAAACTTTAACTTTTTTTCATCTTTCAATCACGTAGATAAGACAATTGAAAAGTCCGTGACGTAATGGCTTACAGAAAAAAAAAACGCATCGCAAATATAGCCAATGTTGCGTAATACTATAGTTTTAGGGCTCCTTTTTCTAAATTTGGCGATTTAGTTTTCTTTTTGATATTTGAGTGTGCTTTTAATATTTGAAGAATTCATTTTGGTCTTTTTTCGAAGTCGGTTATTAAACTTTACTTTATAATCTTTTTTTCTAATGTTTTTCCCATTTCGAATCTTTTAATGAAGATTCTTGTGTATTTATTTAATCATCTTAACATCTTTGGATCTAAATTCGATATTAAAATTTTCCCTCGCGCTAAACTCTAATAAAGCATAAGATCTAATTTCCGAATCTGTTTCTTAAATGTGTAAATCATTATGTCTTTTTTATTTGTTTAAATTTATGAAGGCATCATTTTTATAGTTTGTATTTTATGCCTTTTCTAAAGTATGCCTCCTTATTTTGCCTTCTTAGGTTAACTGTGTAAATAAGGCATTGTCCATAAGCTTTTTAAGTGCTTTTTTCTGTGTGTTTTTTCTGTTCCAAATATGTGTCTTAAAAATGTTATTCGTTGTTTTATTTGTATGGTTTTAATCCTGCTACAATTTTGATGTAGGTTTAGAACACACGCTTTACTGAAAAACATTCACCTAGAAACCAACTTAGATACATAATTTAACTATGAAATTAGTCTGATAATGGTGCATAGTTTGGTAAGGTTCCAGGGAAATCATCAAAGTATATTTTACACACACCTGCTTTTTCTGTTCTTGAAATTAGATTCACTAAGGATGTAAAACAGAGTATATCTTACCTTTGACATCTATATCTAATTACTACTAATTGCATCACGCGAGGATAAGGGTTTGGCTCACAGAAAGACATGAAAAATCGATGCAGTATGCTTTTAAGAATGTTAGGCTCTTATTATAGAGATCGTATAAAAACTGAATGTGACGATAAGTTGAGTTGCGAATCTGGAAATACAAAGGACACAGAGATAGATCAATCAACCAAGAAAAGATAAACTTTAAAGTTTTAAAAAGGGAACTAAGGTGGGGGTAGGGTAGAAGGAAGTGTAGTAGTTAGGGGAGGAGGCACACACTGTTTCTTTACTGCTAATTGTGCCCTCGTTGTTAGGGTAAAGAGATATGCGAAGTAAATCAATAATCAAACTGTGCTTCTTTGGCTGTCTAGCTGAGGCCTTTTTATGAAGACATTGGATGTAGTCTTTGTAAGTCCAAGGTCTAGATTATGGTGTACTTTATGGAAACTAACAAAGTCGTGTAAAGTCCAAGTTCTATATTATGGTGTACTTTAGGGAAATGGACTAAGTCGTGGCATGTCCAAGGTCTTGATTAAGGTTGACTTGCTGGGAATTGACAAAGTCGCGGTATGTCCAAGGTCTAGATTAAAGTTTTTTTTTAGGGAAATGGACTAATAAGTGATATGTCCAACGTTTCGATTAAAGTTTTCTTTAAAAAAATGGACTAAGTCGAGGTATGTCCAAGTTTGTAAGTAGTCGATTTTCTTTTTTGCTGTATATTTCGAACAATAGATCTTATACCGAGAGGTTAACCCAAGAAAGTGCAGGAAAACAAAAGTTTTATTCTGATTTGAAACGGTGCATTTTCAAAACTTTTGATTAAATTTCTGAAAATTTTGAAGCAGTTTTAGTTGACAAAGCGGTCCCTTTTTTCTCGTTTACTTTTCTTATTTATTTTTTTTTTCAATTTCATTCCGAGTGAATATCGAATTATGATTCCGCAATCTGCGGTTCTTATCAGTCAAAAAGATAAACTTATTTACTTTATCAACAAGAAAGGGTCAAAAAAGCTATTTTTCTGGTTATATCAACAAAAATCATACTTGAAATTATAAAGTTCTAGCGCCCTTTTTTGTTACTATTGGAATATAGTCATTTATGCTCTTTGCCAAATATTTATGTAGGATCAAGCAATTTTCCGCAATGCAAAAGCAGGAATATGAGATTTTGATCAGTGTATGAAAAATGAACTTTAAAAAAAAATTAACCAGAAAATTTACCCATTTTATTTCCAGCTTTGTTTACTTCTTTTGTTAATTCTAAGGCTTTAATTATGTTGTTTAATTGATTATTTTATATTGTTTTTACTATTTCATTTCGACTATTGAAGTTATTATTTCTTGTGTTATAATTCTATTAATAGTTGTTTTTTTTTTTGAAAGAGCAGTGACACACACAACAAAAACAAACAAAACAAACAAACAAAAAAAAAAAAAAAACAATTGTTGTGGTTTATTACCATTATCCTTTTGATTATCAAAATACCATCATCATCATCAGCAGCAGCAGCATCTTCATCAAAGCAAACAAATCCCAAATCATTATAATAAAAAGGAAAATTAGTATTTCTTCTACTAAAGGTTATGTATAGATAGATCTAACCCCCCATAATTAAATAAATATTGTAAGTGCACACACACAATATATATGTATATATATGTACGAGTTGGGTGTCAAGATCACTTTAGCGAAGGAACCATGATAGACTGTAACAATATTGACAGCCTTTAGGTCATTTCTGTGGAAAGCGAGATTCAATTTTTTTTTGAAAATCCGACGGTAGTTAGGCACTAGTTAGCGCGTTTCATTAAACCAAAGTAAACGGTAAAAAAACAAAATTGTTTTTCTCTTTGCTAAAGCTGGGTCATGACGCCTGTTGAATATCCCTCGATCATCAAGTGTTTACACTTGCAAAGAAAATTCCTCTCTGATATTATCAGGAAATGGTCCACGTGTATGGTCACAAAATTATTGTCATCTGAGACATAACGTGTAAAAAAAAAATTCAATCCGAGTTGATGTTGTTGGTGGGTGAAGATCGTGAAGGAAGCCAAACTTTTGTGGTAACTGAAGATAATGTCAGGGTTGAACTGAAGAAAGATTGAACTATAACTGCCAAATAACTGTCTATTGTGGTTGTAGTATCACATAAACTTTTGTTTTCATGACTATCTCGACATAAATAAGTTTTTGCGAGATGGGCCTACTTATGACTAGAAGAAATAAACCGGAGTGTTGAGTCCTTCAAAACGTCCCTTCGATAAGAATCCAATATCATGACTTTTATTTAAACTCATATTCACTATGGATTAAAAATGGATGTGTCATTTTGATTTGAAACAAAAATAATGTCCTTCATGCAATAGACAAAGCTTTATTTTTCTTGAGTGCAAAGTGTTAAGGTCATGTTGCCGCGTTTCTGGGAGTGTGAAAGTAAAAATATGGAAAATAGACAAACCGTCACAGGAGACCTCTACTCGTGGCTGCCGATTAAATTTCAGGCCTAAATGGTAATGAGAAAAAAAGGCGTCGAAAAGTCAATAACTGGATGATTTTACTGCATGACAATGCGCCTGCGCAAAGGGCAGAATGAGCGGTTCAGACAGCAGAACAGCGCAGTTTTAAAACCTTGCCCCGAGCCCAGCTTACTCGGGAAATTTATCCCCGCCATTTTTTTTCTGTTCCATAAAATATAAAAAAATCACCTAAAGGATTGCCATTTCCTTAGGAACAAAGTAGCCATTGAATATTTTGAAGACGTATTAGGCATCATCGCTTTGTACATTGTTGCTGCATTTTCTACCTTCATTTATACTGCGGACAGACCAGGAGTGGCCAGAGGAGCTTCGGGATTAGCATGAACTGTAGGCACCACACCTTGAATTTCCACTAAAGGCCACATCTATAGATGAATAGAAGGCCTTCGGTACCGGGTAGCAAGTTCTACTGTTTCTAGTTCGCTTCTGATATCTTTCAAAACTAGTTTTATTGGTTTTCTTCTTTGACTTTCGATACATTATCTAACTTTATGTGTTTATATCTATGTCGTTACATTACATACTCGTTTTCTCTAACTGTGCTTCGCTATTTTTGTCTTCTTTTTCTGGTTCTTCTCTTTCACACACACATACACACACGCGTATATATATATATATATATATATATATATATATATATATATATATCTCGCACGCTCTCTCTCTCTCTCTCTCTCTCTCTCTCTCTCTTTTTTCTTTACCTTTTCTCTATCACTTTCGATACATTTTTATCGTTTTATATTTGTCCATGTGAGTTTTTATTTTCTTTTTCTCTTTCACTGTGTCGCTACTTCATTCTCCTCTGTCTTTTTAGGGTTAGTTTTAAGCTTAGGATTAGTGTTACATTTAGACTTAGAGTTTAAGGTTTAGGGCTAGGGTTAGGATTAGGGTTAGGGTTTGGAGTAAGCTCAGGGTTAGAGTTAGAGTCACGTACAGGTTAGTTTTTATAGTTTTTGTATGGCTTAGGGTATAGGGTTAGTGTTAAGTCTATCTGTCCGTTCGTTTTTCTATCTGACTGTCTCTTATTCTAGAAAGATAGTTAATATTATGTCAGTTTTATAGAGCGTTTCATATACAAAAGATAAAAAATTACCTATAGGTGTTAAGGCATACAAACACTCAATTTTTTGTGTTATTTTGAACTTTATGAACTTGGCATGAAATCGAGTACTTTAATGTTTCTCTACCCCCCCCCCCTCGAAAAAAAAAAAAAATCACAATTCTCTCATGCTTATAACATTATTTGTTTCAAGGATTATAAATCTGCGTTAGAAGGGACAAACAATTCAAGCAACTGATTCATATCATTATTTAGCAATGAGCCATTTATTTATCATAGTTATTACTGTAGTCTATTCTGAAATTTACTTTAAACAACACTTCTTCCATCAAAGAAGGGGATTGGTTACAGTTATACACACTAGTTGATTGTCAGGTTATTACCTTGCAACTTCCAGATGCTGCTTTTATTTTTCAAGAACTACGAAATCATGGACTTCTCGCATTGCAAATAAACTAGTCAAGTAAAAGTGGACAAGTACATGTACCAAAGTGGCCTCAAATATTTATCAACTTACAAACGTCCCAAGGATCATTCAAAACTGTGTTGGGAGGTTACCTGGTGCAATGAAATCATCGAAAACTTGTTTCGTTTATGTATACAGAGCTTTACGTATGTCAGACAAATGAAAAACAAATTCAATAAAAACAAAACAAAACAACAACACATTTTTCCTTTTTTAATCACCTGTCTCAATCAATGTTCCTCTATATTGTGGCTAGCTTTGATGTATCAATGTAGGCCGCAACCAGTTATTATAGCGATTTATATCTGTCCGAGGAAAATGCATATCGGGTAAATACTGATGGATAGGAGTAGTATTCAAAAGCCCTTTGGTTCAATTTGCATTCGATTGTAATTTAAATTATGCAGATTGCAATCTTATAAATCTGATTTAAGATAATCAACCAGTCCTAAAATATTGATTAATCCGCACCATATTGCGGGATTTAGTGGAAATCAAAATAATAAAAGTCAAGGCACTTTTACCGTCTTATTGTATTTATGACATTGAACTTTAATATCTCTAGATATGTATAATAAGAGTGCAGTCATAATACTGTCTAAAAATACAGCTGTTCATGGATTGTGTATAAACATTAAAAAAGATATAGATCTGGCAATCGTGTTCAAAATGTACTTTGACTTGAGTGGATCCATCCGGCCAGTATAGAATGGCCCTCAAATCAATGACAACACTGTCACCTTTGCCGAAATGTTCAAGACTATTAGCTTTAGTGAAATATTTGAAAATAATCAATGATCAGATATATGGCGACGTTAGGCTTGGGATACTGCCTGCTTTCTTCCATAACAGACACGTAATCTGCTGGGCAGTGGATTGGGCAACTTTTAAAAAACTTCTTTAGAAAGTACTATCCGCTTCCATATGCGTGTGCTCTTTCTTGAGGATTTATTTTTAATGTTTGTTTTTACATAAGATAGGCTAAAAAAGGAAAAGGCAGAACTAGTTGTTATATTTCTATTTTGATAGCCGCATCCTCAGAATATTGGACAGACTCAATGACAGACAAGCCCAACGACATCATATCCCCAACATACGTCGCAAATTCATTCACTGTGAAACCACCTTCACATTCATTTCAGACATAACAGACGCAACGCTTGGTTTCAAAGTTATACACAGTGAAGTTGTGAATAGTTTAGTTTTGTAATAAAGCGCCGACGCATTTGTTCCTAGTGAGAGACGTCCTTGACTTTCCCTGCTTTTTCTGCAGGCGTAACGCAGTCAATCATGCTATCCACAAACACTTTGTTCTTCGATAAACTCCTAACATATTGAAACATCTGGTTCCTACTCTCATCATTCTCTTCTCCACAGCAAATCTTTTGAAACTACAATTTTCTCCGACCCAGAGTCACATACTCTGACCCTTTCTCTCTGCTGACTTTTTTAGTATTAACCTGCCATTTTTCCTCTTTCTCCCTGTATCTCTTTTTTTTTCAACATCCCTACATCAGGGTTAGCACTGTTTGATGAAGGAAGAACTGTGATACTTGCAACAAAAATGGAGCCAAAATAATCAATGAATTAAAAAAAATAATGTTCAATTGGCACACGACTTGTTATGTGATAGACTGATGTGATGATGCATTAGATAGGAAGATAGACATATAAATAGCTAGGCATATTGGAATATAAAAAAATGAGAGGGAAAGAGAGAGAGAGAGACAGACAGATAGACAGACAAACAGACAGAAAGAGACAGATATCCAGTCAGACTGAGACAGAGTTAGACATAGACAGTGAGAAACGGAGGTTGACAGAGGCTTAGTCCAAGAAACACAGAAACACGGATTTATGAATAAGTTTTATATTATTTTTTTTTTACTTTCATTCGGGATTGGGGACGATATTGAAAGCTACAATTATGCAAAGACATGTGGATTTTTGCTTTTCTGTTAATCTTTCGGAATAGTTGATAATCTCTGGAGTTTGAATTCATCCTGAGAAAACAACGAATGATTTGCATTTTTCATGGATAGAGAAGAATAAATACTGACAGACCCATAAGCATTTTTTTTACAATTTTAAATGGGAACTCTGTAAGCTATAGTTTAAATCGAGAAACAATACTTAGACGCAAGTATAGACACCTAATCTACAACTAGTGCTTTCTGGACAAGGGTGATAAAAAACCAATCAAATACGAATTAAAAGTGACTAATTTCTTATAAATTTTCACTTGAAATGACTCTGAATTATAGGCAGGTATTATTAAAGTAACATCTATCTACAAAGATTTGTCATTTTTCTTTCCATAATGAACTTTCTAACCCGCTAACATTGTAAGGGGAGCCGTAGCACTCTGCTACCGCGTCCTCAGTTATGAATTGGCTAACCGGCTAAATAGCTGCTCTGAATACATTATCGCATAAAAAAACCATGGTTTTTAATAAAAATCAGACTACTCAAATGTTTTTATGTCATAAAATATAATAAGATAAGAGTATCTACACGATTCAGTTAACTTTCTAACATTATTAGTAAATCACCCATGAAAATTGTGGCTCCATGGTTAGAAACAAACAAAATGCAGGCTCCTCTTCGTTCCGTGTCACCGAATCGAGTTAGCTGTTTCGAATTTTACAATTGATCAGCTGTTGACAAAGCCGTTTAGAAAAACAAAGAGGCGAAAGGGAAAATGTGGGGTAGGAGGGGAAATCAAAACCAATAGCTCAAAGAAAATCTTTAGATTTATTTTTCATTTTTACATCCATTTAGTAATTTCATAATAATAGCTATTAAATATATATTGCAGAAAGTATGTATGTTTAAAGAATTTATTAAGACCTAATCGTATAGATGCAAATGTGTTAACAAGGGATTATAATTGTATAAGTAAAGTTGAAGAATAAGAATGAGTCGTGATGCCTCGACTGTTTAGGTTAATATTCATATTTAAGTTTTTTAAAGGCATTTTTTGTTTTGCTCTTAATATGTCATATTTAGATGTTCGCTAGCGCAATTCGAATCTGAAGTAGCATATTCGACTTGTGAAAACAACCATAACTTTTGTCATGAACACAATGTATAGCTTATCTAAAGAAGACTCGGGATCAGTTTCATAACATTCGCTGTTACTGTTCTTGGGTGACTGTTTCCACTTATTTGTAATTGTAGTAATTTGGCGTTTTGCGTGTTTTTGGTTCTATGACACATTTGGAATTTGTATCATATTTGAATATTCATGTTTTTTGCATGTGCCTTGTTAATGCTTAATATTGACATTTGTTGCACATCTTTTTTGGTTTTACTGTGTCTCATTTGAAGCAATATTTATTTGTCAGTCGTGATAATAAACTACTAGCCATAGGAGCTGTCATTGGTTATATTATTGTCATACTGAAAATCCCGTTCTACAAACGGGAGTCTGATGTCAATTTGTCGTGTCTTGGTATATCTCCTTTTACTTGTATGATCCAGACAAATGCCTCCAGCTTTCCAGCCTTATCTAAGTTCTAGATATCTCCATAATTCTTGATTTGAGCACAACATATGCATCTAGAAATTATTTCTTTCGGAATAAAAGTAATCGATCACATATTCTTTTATCTCCCAAATTATGTTTTTATATGTTTTTAAACGCTTTTTTTTTATAAAACTGTGAATTTTACTGTTAGATGCGTAAAAGTGTACTATTTTGCGGACATTCTTAGTCACGTAGTTATTCAAACCTGTACGTAAACCTCAAGTCGGCTGAAAGAGAATTCAGTTGTTAAGTAATGCCAAAATGATGCCCGAAATTGGTAATCGTAAGAAGGCCTATGTTGACGAAACAAGGCATTTTGGGGAAATGTGGAAAGCATTTTAATTTCACATTTTATAAATCAGAATCTAGCAACTTGAATGCTATAGACACTTGCAATTTTTCAGAGATATGGGTAGGGCAAAAATGGAAGAGCCCATTTTTTTTTTTCAAATTTTAACATTTTTCTTTGCTTACATTCGACATTGGATGGCTGCGAAATTACTGGTAGATACTGGTAGGTGAATAACGTTTAATTCAATAGTTGAGATACATATAACAATTTCTATCTAGCTTAGAATAATATTTCCATCATATTACATCTAGAACATACCTCTAGCTAGATACAGAGTCACGAGTTTCATTGTCTGAGTTAGCGCTGTGTAGTAACGTATAGAAATATGATTGTGCAGTAAAAACTAAAAGTATAATTAAGTTTCATTTGAAGATATAACATTTCTTAAAAGGAAAGAATATTTTGTTTTGTTTGGATACAAATCTAAAATGTATTCATTTGTAAGTGTTTTTAAGATGTTTTCAGTTTGCTTCTTTCAATGAAACAATTTGCGTTGTACACAGATTTTGTTACCAACATGTATTTAAAAAAATCTCAGTGCACTAATAATGTCGGGATATTTGAGAGAAATGAGTAAAAGAGAAAGAGAAAAAGAGGGAGAGATAGAGAGAGATACAGAGAGAGAGAGAGAGAGAGAGACAGACAGACAGACAGACAGACAGACAGGGAGACAGATAGACAGACAGAGATAGAATTAAAGAGAGAGTGGGGAGGAAGTAGAAATCATTTTTTTTTCATGTTCAGTATGTTTTGTTTTTTTTTATGTTCAATGTAAACATTAATGATCGTGACTAGAGAAGAAATAAATTTGTTTATTTTTTTCCAATCTGAGGTAATTGAAGAGGTCTGGGGGTGATTAATGAATATATATATATATATATATATATATATATATATATATATATATATATATATATATGGTGTTGTTTCTTTCTTCTGTAGTGCCTTAGAAAAGGGTAAACATTAATCACATGTATATTAAGATACTAACTGTGTTTTAATGCCCTGGAAAAAAATAAGAGAAGTCAATTGCTTTTACTTGTAAAAAAATTAGATGAGGTATTTGAGATTTCACTTTCTAGATTATTTAAACATGTGTATAATCTGTTTTTTTTTATTTAATTTTTATTTATTTTCTTTAAAAAGTTTGTATTTTCGTAAATAATAAATATGTTTCTCTCTTTCTTTCCCTTATTTATTTTTATATATAATATTAAGAGGAAGGAAAAAAAAAGGTGTAACTGTGTTTCATTTTTTTTTCATGCAAACCTTTGTTCCATTCTTTGTTTCATTTTCTATAAAGCATTTTTTCTTTTATATATTATAATTCTACTAAAATATTATAAAATCATTATCAATGTCTTGCTCGCTGTCATTTCTTTTTCTAGTTATTTTTTTTTTAGCTTTGGCACCCTTTTGAACAGGATTGGATATCACCGAATAAAAGAAGTTTAATACTTTCTTCATCTATTGACATTATTTCTCTTGTTGCACCCCACGCACGAAGACTGAGGTTTTTTTTTTTTTCTCCCTCCGTTGCCCTCTGTCTACAGATTTCTCATTCTTTCTATTTTTCTCACATGAACTTGAGCACAAAAGTGCCAAGAATTTAAATATTGTTCTACTTGTTCGATGAAAAGCATACCATACATATTGTTGTACGCGACACCAACTCCCGCAACTGTTGCCAAAAGAACAACAACTCGTAAACCGATGAAAAACGCAAGACACGACTGTGTCTTGACACTTTAGATGTTAGAAAAAGAAAGATGTATACCACATTTGTGAGTCATAAAATATCAGTTAAAAGAACTAAGAAAAAGCTCTTAACCTGTCGTATCATTTGTTCATAATAACGGTGTCTGACTTAAAGAAAAAAAATGCATTAAAAACTCAAAAGTTGGCGAGATCGTTGTTAAATGTAGGTCACTGTCAATCGGGACAATGGTATGATGTGATACATCTTTAAACCACAAGGAGATTGGCATGGCTTTCTTTTTGTAAGAAATTCAATTAAAAAAATTGGGGAGAAAGCAGAGATAGGCCTTTGTCCTTGAAACTAAATTTTCCATTAAAAACAAAACGTTTCATCTTTTTTAGATCACATAGTCAATTTGTCGGAAAAAAGAACATTTTAAAATAAAATAAAACGAACCATGCCATACAACGAAAAGCGTTTGAAATATCTTTAATGCATATGTTTTTGCTTTCTAAAACCCAAGAAAATTTGGTTTATCCACACATACCATGATAAAGTAAGTCAACATATACATGCTAGTCCTATTCGCAACACTCCCAAACTTGAATGGGTAACCATGCTTGTCTGAATAATAATAACCAAAATATTTATATAAAAAATCAAATTAATAACTCAATTCACTGATTAATAAAAACAACATCAACAAAAACAAAACAACAAAACAAAAGCAGAACGTCCTTTTGACAAGCATGCTCAACTTAAGATGTGTATGCATTTGTATCGATAAAATAAAGATTCGAAAAAAACGTTATGGAGAAAAAGAGATCAAAACATGTTTACATAAAAAAACAGGCTACATAGTATAAAATGTAATATGTTGGATATTTATATAAACAATTTTACACTTAAGAGAATTTTCTCTCTCTCTCTCTCTCTCTCTCTCTCTCTCTCTCTCTCTCTCTCTCTCTCTCTCTCTCTCTCTCTCTCTCTCTCTCTCTCTCTCTCTCTGTAACGCATTGTACTATAAGTTGATCTAGACATTTCCTCACCCTTTTTCGGTGCGTAACTTTTGGGTAGCGAATCGACTAGATCTATGTACATTATTTTATTTAGTTGCATAAGCTTTGTTTTTCAAGCATAAGGACTTAGTCTTGTTTATTGAACACAGCCCGCACTTGTATGGCCAAGATTCTTCTGGAATCTCGGACTTAGTTCTAGCATAATAATGATCTCGTCACCCCTTGTTTACCTTTGTTTTGATTGGTTGCTAATTGCTCAAGGTCTGTTAAGACGAAGCGATGTCCAGCTAGCAACAAATACCCTGACGTCACGATTGGCTCACTGCGTTGCTTGCGATTTAAGCTAGCTGCAAATTTTCCAATTTGCTTGGCATGTTTACACGAAGCAATCTGCAGCAAGCTACAAACAATTTTAATTATGTGACCATAGGTCAAAGAGTATTTAGACACTAGTTTCCATCGTTACCAGAAGCAAATATGGCGTCCTCAAGCGACGAAGAAGCAGCCATAGCTGGCGTTATATGCTCATTGACCCATTGCATATCTGAAAAAAGAGATCAAAGAAAAGAAGAAAAAGAGATGTCTGGGTGCCTCCTTGGTTGCATCGGAGAAGTGATGTTGACGCATACAAAAATTGCATACGAGAGTTAGTTGCCGAAGATCGTCCGACTTTTAGGGACTCCGTGAGGATGGACGTTGAGAGATTTTACAAATTATTGGAACTAGATCTAGTTGATCCAATTATTCAGATTGGTGTTTTTTTTCTTTTTTTTATCTAGATTCTACATTTAAATCAATTTAGGCCAACAATCTAGATCTAGACCTTTCTTGGAATAATTCCATTTTAGTGTAGAACTAGATCTACATCATACAATAAAAATGTTATCTTTTCTTGTTCTGTGAAAACTATAGATCTAGATCTTGATATCTAAATCCAAATCTAGATTCAAGTTAGTTTCTATATTTGTGAAAGACTTTCTATGGAAACCAATCTAAAATAATTTGACTCAATAATGTTTGTGTTATAATTGTATACGCACAACGTAATTTATGTCTAATGTAGATCTAATCAAGACATCTGGGTCATCTATGTGAGAGATATTTATCTCATGCAATTTTTATCTATGTAATGTCTTCAGATTTTATTCTATAAATTTAGGTTTAGTAAATTACCACTGAACTGACACTTTTTAGATTTTATGAGGATATATACATGTATCATATCGAGGACTTTCTTAAAATGATATTGTACAAGTTAAAATATATGTAATTTTGTCTTTTAGATGCTACAAATTTGTATGCGCATTCATATGTTTTTATCTTTTTATTGACATTTTATGTCTGAAATTTTTGACCACACTTAGTCTTAATGTGATTTATATTATTTAAGTTATTTTTTTAATTATATAATTTTCGTCGAATTAACTTCACTTATCACATTAGCTTTCTGTTCATTTTTAGGCAATGTTTTTGTTTTTACAATAATATGAAATCATTTAATGACTTGCTGGTTTACCAACGAGGAGAATTGTTGTCTGTTGTCTAAGGAAAAGGTACTTGAATTAAATTACAAGATAATCATTACAGAAAAAGATTGTAACTTGCAACAAACATTAATGAAGGAAGAAAAAATAAAGGATTGGGTTTGAAAAGAAAAACGACAGAGGTAACCTTGGTAACAAGTAGAAAAAAATAAGTCCGCCGATCAGCATCTTAATGAACGGGAATAAATTCAAGCTAACATTTCAATTCAAATACTTGGGTACTTTAATTTCAAGTGATGGGCGTAGCTTATACTGAACTTGCACCAAGCAGGGCCAAGGCAAAAAAATTCTCCAGAAAATGAAATTTCTACTTCCTAATGACCATATCTCGATTAATACAAAAAGAAGTGTCCTGCAGTGCTATATTGAACCCACTCTGATGAATGGATGTAAGACCTGGATAACTAAAAAAAGTTACAAAAGAAACTAGAAGGAACTAGAACTTGGTTCCTAAGGTGATTGCTATGAAGCTCATGAACTGCAAACAAAAATATCAACGAAACTGTGCTACGAGTATCCAACAGAAAAAAGATCACTCATGAAGAGAATACGAAACACCAAGCAATCTTTTTTGACTATGTAATGAGGAAACAGAAAATAGAAAATCGTGTGACAAATGGAATGATGGAGGGAAAAGCAGGAAAAAACATCACGAAAATACGTTTAATATGGCTCTAAAGATATTGAGTGACAATCAACAGTGGGAATGGATGTCTGGAAGGTCATGATTTACGAATATATATATGAATTAAAAACAAAAAAATACGTAGCGATGGAGTAAGGAATTGGAGTAATAAAGTTATAATTAAGATAATATTTATCATTAACAGTGTAAACGTACTTATGGCACGTAGCTGAAACAAAGACATCAGAGGTAATAGAAAAGATACCTAGGTCCATAACATTATTTAAATTTTTTTTTATTAAAATTGGTAAATATAAATTAAGTCTTTTGAATCATGCCAGACACCCATTTATATCAAGTAATATAGTATGAAAGCCAATTTTTAAAAAAAATTTTAAAGCAAAGAAATACAAATTTGAATTCTTTAAATGTTTTTTTTTTATAAATAAAATGTAAGAAAAATGTTACTTAAAGTTTTAACTTACCTCTTATTTCAGGAATCTTATATGATCTATTAAATAATTTAGGAGGACCGGGCCACACCATCCAGACACTTTGATTGCTTAAACTTTGCTCTGCTCTCATATTGTAGGTGCACCGGTAGACTTGGAAGGGTTGTACCTCTAAACATGAACACGCATTAGGTTGGCCTGGTCTACTTGTGCATACATCAGTATTAAGGTCAAAACAGCCACATGGCTGAAACACAAAATGTACCCGAGAATAATGATTTCTACGCATGTTTTTTTACCTGAAGTTTGTCTAATTATTACAAGGAAAAAATTAGAGGAAGAACTGACACTAGAAATAAAAAAAATAAATTATGCACTGATTAGAATTCTATTCCATGCTGATTTGAAAAATTAAGGCTTTGAATAACAAGGGAAATGATATTTACTTAAAAACGAAGGAAGAATACTTATGCTATAAATTATTTTGTCAATAATTGAGGCATAACTTTGTCAATTTTTTCAATAGATATATAAAAAAATAAATGGTAATTTTCAAATTTTTTAAGTTTTATGTACCTCTGATGAACGTTTATGTACCTTTGAAGTATTCTTTTTGGTTTCAATTAAGTAAAAAAAAAAACACACACACACACAAAATACTACCAGAAAAAAAAACCCAACCCAAAACAACAAAAACTTATATGTAGGAAACACATTATGTCATACGCTTAAATCATATATAACATATTTATTTATTTACTTAATTATAAAAACCAAAAGATTAACTTTTAGTAATTCAAAATGCTCTTACATGATGATTGACTCGTGCTTAAGTTATTCTAAAGGCCTCATATCATTATGAAAGATACCGTAAATCGAATTGGAAAAATTATTATCCGACAGTTGAAGTCAAAATCAGGAAGATGAAATACGAAGAGATGAAGACACATAGAAGAGGACAAGTTGATTGAGAGAATAGACATGGAAATAAATATTATTTCAGAGTCAATTACGGTGATATAGTGGCTACTTGTTAATGTGTAATAAAACCGTGGTCCATTAAAACCATCATTAAGCGGATAGGTAGTGTTACTGCCAGTTGCCTCAATTTCAATATGTAAAAAACCTTTTCCTTCCACAAGATACTTATCGTTGCAGTATTCGAAGTTTTTTTTAAGTAAACATTGGATTACCTGAGGAAAAACATTTGCATTTTAGGTTAGAATATTTGAAATAACTCGCTTAAAAAATTCGGTGCCTCTATTATTAAAAATAATTAACCCCATCTTATTTCTAAAGCATAAATCTACATTAAAATAGATCCGCACCATAGGAGAAACGACGTTTATGGTTTTAAACATTTTTTGTTTATTGAACATCAAGTTGATGTGTAACGCCTTGTGCTGTAATTATATCTATGGGTCCATTTCACTTTCACACTCTTTGAAGGTGCGTACTTTTGGGTAGCGGATCGACTAAGTGTTGATATTGTTTTTATAGTTGTATAACATCAATATTTGGAGCGTAATAATTTAATCTTGTTTGTTGAACATAGTTCGCTCCCTGGAAAAATTTATCATGTGTGGTCTAGGTTCTTCTCGAATCTCCAACTTCGTCATATCTTAATGATAAGTTGATTACCCTTTGATTATCCGATGTTGATTGGATGTTATGTTTTTGACTTGTCACCCATGACGCTATCGAAATAACTACTTTTGTTTTGCTATGTTGCTAGTTTATTGCACATTACACATTTGCGTCATACATTTTGTTACAATTATATTATTCTTTTTTATAGATACTATTTGAGAATTTGCGTCATACAAAGAACATTTTTGTAAGAACTATATTATTCCTTTTATAGAGATTATTTGAGAATTAGCATAAAAATAGGTGTCGTAATAAAGCCAAAAAAGTCAAATTCTACTTGATGTTGAGACAAGATCAATTCGTCAGTAGGTCAATTTTTCTCAACAACAGCACAAGAATGTCCTTATATAAGTGTTGTTAAAAATACAGCATAGTCTTTCCTCGCAAGAACATCGCATTTTGTTTAGCAATATAATTATCCTGATATTCGCAAGAATAAAAGAAAACAATTCTACTTTTTTTTTTAAAGAAACCATCAGTGGTTTTCAAGAACTGAGCATCCCGTTGACCAGAAAACACACTCTATTGAGCGACTTATTTCAAATGCTTTTTTTTTCTTTTTTGTTTGTTTGTTGCTTTTTGTTGTTTTTTTTTTGTTTTTTTTTTCTTGTTTTCCTAAGGTAAACCATTGTTTACTCAAAATAACTTCGAATACACCAAGAGTTGCAGCGGTGAATATCTTGTGGAAGGTAAATATACTTTTTTTTTACTTTTTGAAGTTGAGGCAACTGGCAGTTACTCCACCTATCCGTTTAATCGCTGTTTTAGTGGAGCACAGTTTTATTTCACACAGAAACAAAGTAACATTCCTGTCAGCGTAAGCTTTAATTGCTTACAATTGTTATCCCTTTCAATGTCTATTCCCTCGATTTATTTATCCTCCTCTCTATGCGTTTCTCTTGTCGTATTTTACTTTTCTGATTTTGAATTCAATATATAATAAACAAATACAAAAATAAAAATGTATAAATAAAAAAAGCATAAAAAACTAGAACTTTACTCTTCCGAATAAAGATACTGCTAATCAAAATGCGATGTTATTGCAAGGAAAACTATGTTGTATTTTTAACAATACTAATATAAGAACATTGTAATGCAGTTGTTGAGAAAAGTTTAGGAAATGTCTAGATATAATTAGAGAAATCAACTGTGAAAAAATATTAGATTAAATACTTTATCACCTTAAAAAGACTGAAGCATTTTATCAGCTTAGTTTTCAATATTAGCTTCATACATGTTCTACCTTAAGGAAAAATGTAAATCTTTATATAAGTTATCTCTAATTATAAAAATCGGTAAAAAAAATATTTTTAATGATATGGTTATCATAGCACCAAGGTAAACATTCTACATACTTAAAGCGGCCCTCAATAAAAGAAATAGCGAAGAAAGCACAATAGTGCAGGCCATGGTACAGCTCGACACGGGTCTGTGGAGGAAAACTTGAGATTAATTTGTTTGCGTGCAACTTTTTGCTGTCACATTTGATAAATTAATATTTTTTAAATATATAAAATTAATTGGTTTTCTACCTTATAATTTCTTTTATACATAAACCAAATTCAATCTACATTAATTTATTAGGGAACTAAGGTGGTGGTAGGATAGTAAGAAGGGTAGTAGTTAGGGTAGGTGGCACACAATATGTCTTTACTGGTAATTGTGCCCTCGTTGTTAGGGTAAAGAGATATGACGGTTTCGGTGAAGACATTAGAGGTAGTCTTGGTAAGCCCAAGGTCTAGATTACGTTGTACTTTATGGGAATTGACTAAATCATGGCATGTCCAAGGTCTTTACCTTAGTCGCATGAACTAAGTAGTGGTATGTCCAAGGTCTAGATTAAAGTTTTCTTTAAGGGAATGGACTAATTCGTTATATGTCCAAGGTCTAGATTAAGGTTTACGTGAAGGGATTTGACTGAGTCGTGTTATGTCCAAGGTTGTAATTAATCGATTTTATTTATTGCTGCATATCTCGAGACAAGAGATCTAATACCGAGAGGGCATTGAAAAACATGCATAAAAACGAAAGTTTTTTTTTTATTTGAAACTGTATATTTTCAAAATATTTCATTAAATTGCTTAAACATTTGAAGCAGTTTGAGTTGACAAAGCGGTCTTTTTTTGTTTTCTTTTCCAATTGCCTTACGAGTGAATTTGGCATCATGATTCAGCAATCTCCTGTTTGGATAAGTCACAAAGATAAACTTATTAACTTTATCAACAAGAAAGGGTCGAAAAAAAAGTTATTTTTCTGGTTATATCAAACAAAATCATATTTGAGATAATACGGATCTCATCGCCCCTTTTGTTACTATTGAGATAGATTCATTTCTGCTCTTTGCCAAAAAATTATGTGGGATATCCTGCAATTTTCCGCAATGTAAAAGCAGGAATAAGAGATATTGGTCACTGTGTAAATAAAGAACATTTATTATTTATATTATTATTATTATTATTATTATTATTATTATTATTATTATTATTATTATTATTATTATTATTATTATTATTATTATTATTATTATTATTATTATTATTATTATTATTATTATTATTATTATTATTATTATTATTATTATTATTATTATTATTATTATTATTATTATTATTATTATTATTATTATTATTATTATTATTATTATTATTAATATTATTACTATTCCATTTCGACTGTCTATGTTATTATTGCTTCTGTTATGAAATTATATATAATTAAAAAAAAAGCAGTGTCAGATAACTGTTGTGGTTTATTACCATTATTCTCTTGATCATCAAATTACCATCATCATCATCATCATCATCATCATCATCACTACTATATCTTCTATTATTAGAACATCTTTGTGCAGTACGGGTTTAATAGCTTTATCGGGTAAACGTGCAGAAGAAAAAGTAAATGAAAGTATGGTTATAACTTACGTGAATTGCATAAAAAAGAAGTAGAGATGGGAAAGGTTAAATTCAATGAGAAAAAATGTTTTAAATTGGTTAAAACATTGTCTTTCAATTTTTCTGTCAATCCCAATCTTTATATCTCCCTCTGACTGTCAATCACTCTCTCTAGCTCTCTATTTTTTGTTACTTACTCATTTATTTTTTCAATCTGTTAAAGACGGGCCGGTTGGAATTGGAGTGGCGGGAAGTTTGATTTCGTTTGCACAAATGCAACGTACGAGTAAGAAAGCTCAATATTATGTTGCGCTCAATCTAATGCGGTTGACAGTTGTGAGGAAAGAAGTGCTAAGTCTACTTTTAGACCGAGTCAGCCTTCGCAACGGCTGTTAAAGACGGTCCGGGTTAATTTTAGTGCAAAGATGGTCAGACTTTTATCTTAATATTTTTAATGTCTATATTAATTCAATGAACAGCTGTTTCTGAACATGTTTATGACTGTGATATTTTTATACGAATCCATGATATATTGAAGGAGACAGTCATAAATGCATCTAGAAAGCAGATTAGTTTGATATTTCAAGCAGTGATTTCCACTAAATCACACAATATGGTGCGGATTAAACAATGTTTTAGGACTGGTAGATTTTTGTTTTAAAATGGCGTGTAGATAATTAAAGTCACTCTTGGTCTATTGTAGTACCGAAAAGATGATGCTGTCTTTATCTGCAGTACTATCCTCCGATAATAAGAATGGCTCATTTCACTGAAATCTCTATATATATACAATAAGAGTTCAACGTACAGCGACATTCGAGATCTTGTCGTGAACAAAATATAATATTTAAATAATGAAATAATTGAAATATTCTGTTGAAATAAATTGTTAATACCGAAGTGCTACTTATTTCTTTCATCATGGGTACAATGAATAGATTGTCAATAGTAATCAGTGGATAGTATACCAACATGCAATTTCACTTAAAAGTCTTGGAATGGATATCAAAGTAAGTAACAAAAGATAGATAATGTACTTTCTAATCCTTATCATCTAAAGAGGATTAAAAACGCTTTCTTTGAAGCGATGCATGCACAAAAAGACTACAGCGGCATAACTTTGTGGTAATTGAAATCAGTCGATTTCTTTTTATTCAAAATTTTATCCTTGGTCAAATCTCTAGAAGATGTGGCAGACAATGTTCATAATCAGTGAAAAAGAAATATGTTCCATTCCTGTTGGTTTAGTATGACGTGAAAGGAATGAAAGAACTAAAATTTGAAGAGTAGAGCAGTTGCAAAAAAAAAAAACATTAACGTGTAGGATCGTTTCTAAACAAATAATGTCAATTTGACCTATCCTGTAGGTGTTATATTTGGTCTAAAAAGCTGAGGAGAACGTTTTTGTTAGTTTGCTTCACTTACCTTAATTTTAAATCCAACCAATGTATGCGCCGGATCTCAGTCGTATTCTCTTACTTCACTTATTTCAGTCAAGGCAATTGAATTGACACGTCTCGGTCGTACCACTTAACTTCTACAAATCCTTTCTTCAGGCCGCCAAGGTAACTCGACACAGGAATATCCCTATAATTTTTACTTTATCTTGAATATAGCCACAGTCGTATCCCTTCTAATCTGGATCATGGATATACCACGACTTAGTTCAACCTTTCACGTGATTCTTTAGTTAAAAAGCCAAGAAAGCAAGGCTTGGTCTTATCAAATCTCTTCCCCCAAACTATACGGATATTATAAAAAAAAAATCAAGGAATATTGGTTTTCCCCTCCCATTCGCTTTATCCCTCCCCCTCAGTTCTGTTTCGTCAGAGATTATCGTTCCAAGGTCAATTGATATAATGTCAGTTTAAGAAGTCAATTGATTGTCAGAGTTTGCGCATTATCTATGCAGTGAGAGTATAACAATCGTTAAAATCATACCACATTTATTGTTAATTTTTTTTGTCTGAGGTAAACGTTCAGCCTATTCACCCTTACCGCATCGTGATAAGATTGTCGGTAATTAGACAAAGAAATCAAAGAGAAGATCTACTTTGTTTTACATCCTAAAAACAAAACATTTTAAGAAAAGAAAAAGGCAGAATTGTGTAAAATGAACTTTCATAACAATCTTAAAATCTTATAAAAGTATACATTATTGTATAAAAAAAATTATATCATAGATAAAATGTGTTTCTGTGTCGGTTCTCGGGCCCGTTTTCCAGATAAGCGCGTGCTCTTAAGTTACCCTGAATATCCAATCAAAAAATCAAAATCTGTACAAAAAACTTTTTTCAAGAAAGATTTTTAGATGAGAAAAAAAATCACAACAAAAGCAATGAGTTTATGCTGTGTTAAAGAAAGTCCCTAGTTACCACAAAACTTTAGACACAAAGCAATAACAGAGAAAAATGCAAATGTTTCATTTAAATCCGTAGATACGTTGATACTTACTAAAGTGACATTGCAAAAAGGATTACAGTAAGAAATTGGAAAATACTGTAGAGAGAACTAAATTAGGGGTTACAAACTGATTTGGAGATAAAAGAACATATTATATTATGTAGTAATAAAAGCAACACCCAAGAATTAAAAAAAGACTATTTTGGTATAAAGGACATAATAAAAAGTTTGCTTGATCCGTAGTAGTAAAAGTCATCGGCCAAAGTCACATTTTTTTCTTCTAAGTCATAACGCGACGGAATTTCCAATTTTCGTATGAATGAATAATAATCTAGGTCGTTCGCATTCATTAACTTTTAAATTTTCCGTAAAGGAGGATTTCATTGAATTCAGTTGTGCTCAAACTGCGTTTAAATAATCCTGTTTGCGCCGTGTGGTATAAAATCATGACTCACTTTTCGACTAAAATACAATGACCGGTTGAACAAAAGAACAACCAATCTTTTTTCGTCCTGCGCCAACTTTCACTTTTTTAATTTTAATTATAAAGTAGTTTGGTGTCTGTTTTTTGTGCATTATCAGCTGTTTTTTCATGTGATGTTTCTGAAAATGTTCTAAATTTTTACCAACCAGTACATGGTTAAATGTGTTGCCCAACATTCATTTCATAGAAATCAAATGGTGTTGCTTTAAATCTTGCAGGAATGGCAAATTTACCTAACTAGCGCCTATCATTGACCACCGGAGGGTTATAAAATATACCAGAGATCACACACTTGTGGTTGAAGTATGTTACGATGCATGTCTGTTCTCCCATGATTTTCTAAAAACAAATCACTTGGATTGAAGATGAACCTTGGCCACGGTTATGAACAATTTTGCATCAGTCGTGAAATTATTCCAAACTGTACTGGGGATTGTAGTTACCTAACGCAGTACTCCATATTCGTTTTTTTGCATTTTAATCTAACCCTCCTTTCTACTACGTATAAATTTTAATCAAATTCAGCCTAGATAGAAAATAGCGTAACAAATATGATGTTAAAGTACAGCTGCATGCACTCTGCACGTTCTGAGTTAGAACAAGAGTGTTTTGTTTCTTCGACAGCATGCAGTGTATTGTATATGGTTAGATAAAGTGGTACCAGTTGTATGTGAAACCACATCAACCCTTATCAGATTGAAATTGTCTACATAACTCGCCCTAAGTAACAGTGCGAAGTCGGAATTAAAAATAGAAGATGATTTTACTCATTCAACGAAAGTTGTGCAGTTGTGAAATATGGTGGCGAGAGTTGTTCGCCACTTTCAATGTACATTTCTGAACGAAGCAAATTCCGATCCAATCAAACTACATACATGGTGCAAATAGCTTCATCCTTAAAAAATACTTAGAATGAAGAAACGTGCGGAAAAATCATATTTGTGCACTGAGATTATAAAATAAATTTGTGATACTCTCTAACCAATGTTTCTATGTCGTTGCATCTATCTACGTCACTACTAAAGGAAATAAACAAACTTATGTCAATTCGAACCATGTAACGCGAAGCTTCAGTTCGATAGAAAAGGGTCGGACATCTTGAGTGGCAATTTGAATTATCAAACAGTGATAAAATTATATGGTTTGATTCAGTCAGGGTCAAGGAATAAAACAGTTTATTCCTAAATCAAATGTAGTAAGCCTACACAATTTAGGGTATATAAACTTTTCCAAAGATATAGTTAGATCTGGACCCAGTGACCATGTCAGTTGAACGACTGAGGTAATATGAAATATATGTAGAAATTTTATGATGATCAATTCTTAAATGTGCATGTCTTGCAGTAATTTATATTCTCTGCATGAAATATATATATATAAGGCAAAGGAAGTCTAAAATTTTAATCAAAGCATAAAGTTTAAAAAAAAATCAAGGTCTGTTTTCTTGCTCATTTCTTGTAATTAACCTAGATCTAGCTGTCCTAAGCATGACATCCAGCTACATGAATCGATGCTCAAAAATAGAATACATAATAGGAACGTCAAATTATAGCTAAAAACCTAAAGCTCTTTTTCAAAATGCAGATACAATTAAAACAAAACCTTAAGAAATACCTCGAATCCCATCGTTTTTAATGCTGTAAAAACAAATTTGAGGGTTGTAGAACAGTGATCCTTTATTTACCTTCTCATAACTGACCTGTTTTTTTTTTAATCATGTCCATTCCATCTCAGCCAGATTCCAAATATTGACTTTTCTAAACATTGGAATCCTTGCCAGTGGCTGTGACAAGGACTGGAGGCACCTCCCTGTAATAGAACTGTCTACTAAATTAATGTTTTGCTAGTTTCCTCAATACAGCATTTGCTTCAACTATTAATTGGTAAGTTTTCTTTCTGGGTTCCTTTATTTTTTGTTTCCTACATATTTTTTACTAAGTTATCAGGAATTATGACACAAAATCCTGTAGTTCTTTGGTCTTTGACTACTATCTTACCACAGGATGTCCTGTGTTCTAAGATATTCTCTGCTCGGATTAGATCTGTGATGATGGCCTGTTCTATGTATTGCTCTTAACTTTAGGATTGATCTTAACTTCCACTAGTCCCTCGCTAGTCTGTACTCAAAGTAAGGTGCATTCTATAAAGAAAAGCGTGAATCTAAGATCAAACTTTAGCTCTAAAATGACGCGATTTAAATGAAAGATTTATGAGTGGGCCTACCTTCTCCTATCTTTAGTTAGGTGCAGAAAAATCTTTAATTTCCGTCAAAAAGCAGAAAGCAGCGATAGATCTAATTCTGCCGACAGGTCGATTCTAATTGAAATAGGTTTGTTTCTCCGTTTTAATTTATATAATTTGCTATTGAAATGAGCTTAATAAATCTTTCCACGTGAATAAATCTAGATTTTTATCCTTGAAGAAAATGGTTTCACTAAAAACAGCAAAAACTTGACTTTTAAATAGACTGTATCGTTCAAAGATCCAAAAGGTAAATTTAGTTAAAATTCTAGTATTAAGAGGGCTAGACCTAAAAATTTGACAATTTTGCTCAAATTTAACATCTCTATAGTGCGTAAGATTTAAAAAAAAAAAGCTGTAAATCTTGTATGTACATGCTTTTATTACAGATTAGATATAATGAGGAAAAAATGGAGACCTAACCGATAGCATGCAATCTGCAATCAGATCTTTAGATAAGTATGATATCTTTCTCTATAAAAACCGTTCGATCATTCAGTATCTACCAGGTATTTTACAACGGAAGTACTTAAGTATTATTGTGTCTGATTATGCAAGATTCCTCAGTCATATTTATAACTCCTACAAATAAAAACCATAGTACTAAGTTGTAGTAACAATAATATTAGCTGAAGTAATACTGGTGGTATCGGTAGTAGTACTAGCACTAGTAATAGCATTAGTGGTAGTGGAAGAAGTAATAGCAGTTATGGAAATAGCAGAAGTAGAAGAAGAAGAAGGAGAAGTAGTAGTAGTAGTAGTAGTAGTAGTAGTAGTAGTAGTAGTAGTAGTAGTAGTAGTAGTAGTAGTAGTAGTAGTAGTAGTAGTAGTAGTAGTAGTAGTAGTAGTAGTAGTAGTAGTAGTAGTAGTAGTAGTAGTAGTAGTAGTAGTAGTAGTAGTAGTAGTAGTAAGAGGAGGAGGAGGAGGAGGAGGAGGAGGAGGAGGAGCAGCAGCAGCAGCAATAGCAGCAGCAGTAGTAGTAGTAGTAGTAGCAGCAGCAGCAGCAGCAGCAGTAATAGTATTACAGTAGTTATAGTAGTACTAGTAGTAGTAGTAGTAGTAGTAGTAGTAGTAGTAGTAGTAGTAGTAGTAGTAGTAGTAGTAGTAGTAGTAGTAGTAGTAGTAGTAGTAGTGGTAATAAAAAATAATAGTGGTGGTAGAAGTTCTCGTGCACAAGTAGGAATATTGGTTGTAGTAGCAGCAGTAAATTGTAATAGAAGTATTGCGGTTGCTGCAGGGGGAAAAAATATTGTTTGTTTGCATTTTTTTTAAAGACTGCCTTCCATGATTTAATAGATGTGGGGCCAATTGAGTGGAGAAAGGTTAATTAATGCGCTGTATAGAAGAACTAAAGATATTGTGGAGCAGATTTCTGATTAACATATCGGAACTGAAATAAAATTTCTATAGAGAAAGAAAAAAAAATTCAAAAGAATTTCAAAATTATATTCTTAGTAGATTAAATTGCAAACACACGAACACTTTCATGCATACACACACACACACATATATATATATATGTGTGTGTGTGTGTTTGTGTGTGTGTACAGGAACATTGATTTGCAATATTGATTAAGTAGACAAAAATAATTAAAGAACAAAAAACAGTTTCTCATTTGTGCGGGATAAATAGAGCTCCGTATGCTTAGAAATGTGTACACATTAACTCAACAAGTTCCCATTGACTTCATTGCGCCTCGTACCCTCTCTATACATTCTTGAATGATTTATAAGCTGCAGTACATAGGTGATGCTGTCAGGCCACTTGACACTTGCCCTCATTCACCCTGCTAGTTCATTAGCAATACTAAAGTTCATGATTTTGTAATTCCTGACAAGAAAAGAGGGCAACATCTGAATGATTAAAGGTGATATGCTGTTAACAGCTGATGTCTTCATCAAAAGCATTCCCCATTTTTTTGGAAATTTTCCTGATAGTAAATTACAGAATAAAGTAATATCAAAATAATATTGACAGCTTGCTTAAGATAAAAATTATTTAAACAAGATTTGTTTCCCTTTTGAATCATATTTTTAAACTTTAAAATAAATGGATCTCAATTGTAGAGAGTGAGTTGCAATTTTTTGGGTGAAGTGGTAGGGCTTTAAAATTGTTTAACATATGGTTTTTACATTGTGTAGCTCTACATGGAGGAAAAATACACAAAAATTGTCCTCGCAGTTCCAGATTTGTGTCATCAATCTATCTAAATTTGAAATATAATGCATAAATGGTCAAATCATCTCAGTTTTTGAAGATCTTGACCTGGGAACTTTTTTTTGTAATTCAGTTATTGAGTAATTTTCATCTAATGTAACTATCCAGACATTTTTCATGAGAAATCTCAATTTATACTTCAGACTAATTTTAAGATTTAGGGTAACAATTATGGCGTGTTCGGGGAAAATCTAAACGTTAAATAGGGTTGTATTAACTCATTGTCCATGGGCTGCATATGAGCAGGCTGGTGTCGGGAATGCTTAAGCAGGGTATTGGGCTGTCTTACTGTGAGTGACTTGTTCAGATCACTTACTTGTGACACTAGTTTAAAATTACGGTGTACAAGTATAATTTTAATCTCTCCGGCCAAGTATCATTAATGGGACATGTATGCTGCTCTGCTACATGTGCTGGTAACTATTTCATGGGTACTTGTATTTGCTTTCTACAATTTCTAGTCTCACTTTCCTAAGCACCTCACTTTCCATTGATCTGCCAATTAAAAACATTTGTTCAAAGATTTATTCCTGTCGACATCAATATTTTTTCCCTTCTTTAAAGTTTTAATACATTGTAGTCCATATTGAGTTCAAAGTCAGGGGAACAGCACTTCTTGTGCTAGATTTTTCGCATATATCTTTAGTGAGCATATACAAGTTTATACAGACACCAGCTGCAGCTTATATTGTAGATGCCATGTAGGTAATAGTGATGAGTATTTAAGTCTAAGACTAAAATATGTGTTAGCTACTATTGGCCAAGATCAGATTCTGAGTAAGGTACTGTTTCGAAACGGATCATATATCCAAAATCACTTATTTCCAGACTGGTATCAATTATGTTACTATGGGACATACATTCTAAAGGGACCAGATTTAGTTCTGGAATGGCTTAATTTAAAGAAAAAAAAACAGAATAACAGGCATGATAATTAAAGGCTCTATTGTTTAGATCTATTATAATACAGTAGACTTGGAATCTAGACTTATCTAAAATCTCAAACGAGTGGTGAATGGTCTAAATTTAGATTTTTTTTCTAGTTAATTACAGATAGTTGACTATAAATGAATTAAAACTACACTTCTGTAGCTTTTATCTGGAACTAGATCTAAATCTCTTGGCATAGGCTACACTTTACGAAATCTCAGCTTAACTGAATATCGCCTTAATTCTTCTAGTAATTTATAAAAAAAAATCTCTTCGTCATGCATAAAATGTAAGCGTATTATATAGCTCGTGGTCCAAAAATGTGGATCTGGCTCTGTGTAGGTAAGACAGCGATTTGAAAGATAATTTTTAAATGCTTCTCCGAAGTCGAACGGGTGAAATGGAATGTTACAATAAAAAAACGAAACATTTTTTTAGGTCCCGGAGGTAAGTTCCGCAGTCCCAAAGTCCAAGTCACATGAAAATACAAAACGATTTCCATGTTTTTTCCATTCTATTAACAAAGAGAATTTCAGGTAATAGGCTAACAATTTGTAAAAAGCAAAACTTTTTTCTCTCTTAGATCATAGGATATCACCAAAAAAAGAAACAAGAACCACAAATGTTCTTTACTTTTCGTTTTCAAAATATCTAACTTGGCATATCAAAAAAATTTGTACACACAAGTTTTGCGCAGGGAAATCTTTTGACGAATTACGATAAAATAACTGACTCTTACCCTTAGACTAAATAAGTTAAGGATTTTAGGTTCGATCCTAAAATTAGGTGTAGGTGTAAACCCCCCCCCCCACCCCTACAACTTGTTCTTTAGGTGCGCTTCATAGCACCGGGTCAATAATCCCAATAGTAATCCAAGCCTATCAAAAATTATGACTCTGTCTATCTCAACTTTTTCTGTAAAACAAACATTGCTCGTACTTTGTCAAAATCTTTCTTGGGACTGAAGCATGAATTATATAAGCAGAAATTGTGTTGATCTCTGCAAACTCAAAATTAACACCACACAAGCCAAGAGGAAAAATATAATTCTTCTATTTCTTGATCACGACCTTAAGTTTACAAACCAAGAAAAAGAGAATATTTCTGGGCCTGGCGTTAGGACGGAACTCTGAAGGTCGTTTTGATTCAAAGTGACGGAGGAAGTACATATTTGTTCCGTATTAAATAGTGCACCGGTCGTCATTAAACTGTCTTTCTACGAATAAATTGAATACCAAATGTTTCTCTAATAATTTCTCTGTGTATCTCCTGAACAGTTTACTACAGTTAATAGTGAACACAAATTAGAACACACAAAAAAAACAAGGGAAAAACAGTTGCTCTTTATAAGTCATTCTGCTGTTGCTCAACACGGATCACAAAAAAAAAAAAACAAAAACAAAAACAAAAAACAAAAAAAAAAACCGAAAAAAAAACACAAAAACAAACAAACAAACAAACTGGCACTGATTTTATTTGATGATCCAGATTGCATCTCTTCATTTCAAAGCACAGAAAATTAGTGGATAAACTGTCTTTTTTTCTCTTATGACACAAATGACACAAGTAGATTAGCTTGAAATATAATCGTTTTTATGGGAGAAAAAAAACACATTTAAATGCGTTTTAATGTGTCAAATATTTGTGAGACTAAGTAAGTGTAAATTTATAGACTTTTTAGATGCTAGAAAACTCATTACTGTCATATAAAAAAAATCATCAATCGAGCAATATTTTTTTTTACAGCTATAAAGTTTTGCGCAAACAAATTATCATCAGGATTCCAAGATTTTTTTCCACGGAACCGGGTTGAACCGTACCATGGACTGGGCTATTGTGCTCTCTTTGCTATTTCATGTCTTGAGGTCCGCTTTAAGTATGTAGATTGTTTCTGTTGGTGTTATGCACACTTTATCATTTTATAGAAAAATATTATTGATTTTTAAAATCAGAAATAACTTGAACGAGGATTTATCCAATTTTATTTTTTTCAAAAGTTAGAACAAGTATAAGGTTACTGTTGGTTCTGAAAAGTCTGTGGAGGCTGTACCAAATGAATATTTGCGTCTTGTTTTATTCAACTTAGGTAACTTGAATGAAAAAGTAATTTAGATATATTTAAGTATTCTTTTGTATTTGTTTTTGTTTTTCGTTCCTTTTCTTTTTTAAATTGGAAATGAAAGGATTAAACATGACAAGGTTAATTGCCTTTTGAAAAAAAAATATAAGCAGTAAGAAATACAAAGCTGACCAAGTGTTTTAGCTTTTCTTTTCACTTGTTAAGGTATTTAATATGATTTTTTATTAACATATTTTAGAGCGTCGTTTTCTTTAATATATATATTATAAAAGTCATTAACATTAATCAACAACAAAATGTTAATATAGTATTATTGTATTAGTATGTTTAAAAATACAACATCGTTTTCTTGCAATAATATATCAATTTGAATAGTTATATTTTTTTTTCCAGTACTTCACACAAAATATTCTATTTTAAAGATCCATCAGTGATCTTCACGGGTTGACCATTCGGTTAACCATGAGTGACTTATTTCAAAAGATTCTAACTTGTCATGTTTTTGTTGTTTTTTTTCCCTAAGGTAATCCAATGTTTACTCAAAAAAACTTCGAATACACCAAGAGTTGCAGCGATGATTATCTTGTGGAAGGGAAAGATTTTTTACTTTTTGAATTCGAAGCAACTGGCAGCAACTCTACCTATCCATTTAACCAAGGTTTCCGTGGACCAAAGTTTTATTTCACCAGCACAGCAAGCAACGTTCCTGTCAGCGTAAGCTTCAATTGACTTTTTATTAATATCTTTTTTCCCATGTTTGTTCCCTCGAGCTATTTTCGTCTATATGCGTTGCTCTTGTCGAATTTTACTTTCTTGATTTTGAATTCATCTGTCTAGAATTTTATTTGTCAACAGATTTATATAAACAATGAAATTGTCCTGAGACCTCCAAAAATGTTTTTTGGTATTTAAAACAACATTTATTAATTTACGATCAAGGTGCTTCTCCAAAGGAGGCAGCATTTTTCTCCGTTATATAATTTTTTTTGTATTGAAACCAATAGAGAATATTTGATAGTTGCAATAAAATTCAACATATTAATTACATTACACTCTGAAACTTTCGTTTTATCAGGTGCAATGATTTAAAATAGTATTGTGAAGGAAAACTGAAAAAGGTTATATTTTTTTGAGTATTAACAATTTTTTTTTACACTATTAAATTTAAACCTTATTTTTAAAGTAACAGAATGCAAATTTTCAATTATGTATGAAGTTGAATTCCACTAAAGTGCATACAAGTTTTATTATGGCTAGTGCCAGTTCTTCCTCTTTATTTTTCTTTACAGAATTACACAAATCTTAGTAAAAAATAGCGGTGCATAATCATCATATTCGGTAATAATTTGATTTTCAGCCCTGCAGTGCTTTTGATATCATCTCTAACACATGTACAAATCGACAAGGCACAAGCAATACGTGTTCATGTTTAGAGGTCCAAACCGCCAGAGTCTACCGGTTTATTTTCAACAAGACCGCAGAGCGAATTTTAAGCAATCAAAGTGTTTGGATAGAGTGGCCAGGTCCACCTGCAATTTTCAGTAAATCATATCAAATTCCTGAAATAAGAGG
>JAWDGP010000889.1:57500-125807 GCA_033675545.1 Elysia crispata
CATTATTGTCTAAATGAGTAAAAATGCTACTTTCCTCATTGACACAAGAAATCTTTATATCTCAACATCATTAGAATAAGCTGTAACACATAATTCAAAGCATTCTCAATCTCATTCTTATTTCTTTTTTTTTACCAAATTCCGAGTTGAGCTTAAATATCAGATAAAAAATAATTATTGAACTAGATTACCGTATATTTAGTCACCTTAGATGAGATTTCTCTCAAAGAACTTGAAATTTTCTTTTGAAGAAAAGATAGTGTATGCATTAGGGAATATAAACCTTTCAAAAGTACTTACCCTCAGCACAGTGCATAGAAATACGAGGCGCAAACTTTTCTTAAGATCCCTTTCACATGGTATGCTTTTATCACCGATTTAGTGGTTCAACTTTTTTTTCGTTAATGAATCTTCTGTTGTTACTAAATGAATACTTGATCTTTCTTCCTTTTACATCTAAAGCTAGCTTCGGTATTACTGAGTATATCAATGTTTTGATCGGTGTAGGACTTGTCGGTCTTTTGGCAACAGTTGCAGGTGTTGGTGTCATGTGCTACAAAAGGATTGGTACGTTGTCCTTAAAGAAATCTTCAAACGATGGACATATGATGCAATTTTTGTCGTGATTTATACCTCAAAGAATAAGAAGTGTTGTGAATAGACAAAAATAGATAAATTATTATAATGATCTTAAAAAAAAATATAAAAAAATGAATAAAAATGACACAAATATGTGACAAGGAAGGGAGGGAGGGGGAGGGGGGGGCATTAATGAAAAAAAAAAAAGTAAAGAAGTACTACTTAGTGATACCCATCCTTGCTTTAATTTTATCGTTAAATTTATTTCTCTCCTCAGCCTAAAAGAAGATCTAAACAAAAATTAATATTGAATAAAGACTACAATTACTGGCTCGATAGATTAACAGATGAAAGTATAGAAATAATAATAATAATAATAATAATAATAATAATAATAATAATAATAATAATAATAATAATAATAATAATAATAATAATAATAATAATAATAATAATAATAATAATAATAACTTAACGCTGTGTATGTTTACGTTGAACAAGGAAGTAGATTGGCATTTAAAAAAAAATGGGATCTAATTTTGAAAGTAAATGAGATATTGAGATAACACTGAAAGTTCAATAACAAAAAAACATATTTACCTTTCCGTCTTTTTTTTTTACAAGCCTTAAAATATAATTTATATATAATTGATGAAAACTATTATTTAGATGTTACTCTTTTCTTTAAAGGTGGTGCAGAAGCAATTAACAATAACGCGTAAGTAATAGTATGTCCATAACACTAACATATAGTTGTTGAAGAAAACTACTTTTCTGCATTATTATATAATTTGTTTTAACAACACTTTGCTATACATTTTACACATATTCAGAAATGTCCCTTAACTATAAATTAAGGCCTCTTTACCAAGGTATGTTTTTAGATCACCTTCAGGCCTTACAAGTTTTTCGGAAGCAATTTTTGTTTTTCACAACAGCAAACAGACGGTAAACAAATACAATATATAAGCCAATACTTTAAACATTATTAGGTACTTTACCTGATTAGAGTGAACTAGATTTTAGCGAGTTCTTACACGCTGTTTGTAAATTGTACTGTCGAGTATGAACCAATAAACTATTGATTCACTTTTTTATGTATTTTCTCCATACTTTGATATACATCTCAATTTGATGTACACATTAACTATTCTATCAGCCACAGTCGTGTTCCTGCCACTGGTACAACCCAGATGGAGACGGATAATAATAAACAAACTGTGGAAGAGCAAAAGGCGGAAGATAATGAAATAGAACAGTTAGACACATCTCAGAATACAGTTTCAAGTCAAACTGATGCCACTTTAGTGTAGGAGAAGGAGAGGGAGAGAGAGAGAGAGAGAGAGAGAGAGAGAAAGAAAGAAAGAAAGAGAGAAAGAAAGAGAGAGATAGAGAGAGAGGGAGAGAGAAAGACAGACAGACTGAGGGAGATGTGTATTGGAAGAATGAAAAAAAAAGTAGGGAGGAGGGTTGGGAGAACATTTCCAAAAAAAAAAGAAAAGTTACAGACTGAGAAAGGGAAGAAAAAAGAATGCTTTATACAAGGATGAGGGATATATAAAAGGAAAAATAATAATGAGTGGCTTAATAGGGTGAAAGAATGAGTGAGATGCAAAAGAGGGAGAAAACGAGAAAATAGAAATAATAAAGAGTGAAAGAAGTTGAAGCAAGAGTGGGTGAAGGAGCCAAAGTTTTCGTGGAAATAAATAGGTAATAGAACGGTGAGCTGTCAGTACAAGGTTAACACGTTAAAGGCGAGCCCTAATGTGTATTTGGGGGAAATGTGATTTCGTTAAGGTAAATTGGCAGACTTGTTGTGTTTATCGTTTTGCTTTATGAGTATCTACTGCTATTGGATATAAATAGCCACATTGTGGGTTAGGATCCTGAGTGACAGGTTACAGTCAAGTCAAAGCCACAACCCTAGCTGCTCTTCTCAGAGGCAACACGACAATGCATGATGTCGTCATAACCTTTACAATCTACAAGAATATTAAGGTCAAAACAAACCTTAGTCAAACCCACAACCGGATGTAAGTTCAAAATCCGGACGTTTTTACCTTTACTCTAGTGGTCTCCACACTAGTGGAGCGTGTGGCACATCCATCTGGATCTGAAACAAAGCAATCGCTAATATCCTTATCGAACTGGTTTCATCATTTGAAATTTAGAGTTATGTAAACATCCAACTAACCTTTTTCTATTGTATAAACTATAACATAACTATATCAGTGGAGTTAAAGCATTAAAGCCATCTGCTTTAATACCATCGTTTCTTTGTTTAATCCATCATTTTAAACGAAAGTGGTGATAAATAAAACTCTACACCTGCAATGAAAAAAGAAGGAAGCCGTTATGTTTTTTTTTTATAATAATAACAAGTGTTTCCAGTCTAAATTTTAGTCTAATTGGAGTATATATATATATATATATATATATATATATATATATATATGTGTGTGTGTGTGTGTGTTTTATGTGAGACTTGTGATTGTAAAAAAGTTAAAAAAGTTATGACATAGTGAAAAGCAAAAAAAAAAAAAAATAATAACAAAGCACATTTTTCAAATATGACATAAGAAACACACAAAAAATAAAAATAAAATGCAATTGCAGATAAACTTGCATACCCAAAAATGTTACTGACATTGCATCATGAGAGGCAACAGCTGTCTATTTTTTTGCTCTTTGGGCGATTTGAAACGTTTGCTCTCCTTTTAAGATTTTGAAAATCTGTTTCGTTTTTCCGTCACAGACCGAAGAAGCATTCATATATATTTGAGAGTGGCGAGTAGGCAGAGATGCTTTCAAATGTGCATTTACTTTGACTTTATCTAATATAAATCATCCTTTTGCTCAATATTATATTGACGCGCCGTCTTGAAGTAAGCGGTTATGTTATCCTGCAACGAATCCTGACGTATCAGTCACTCAAGAAAAGTAACAGCGAATGTAATCAAACTGGGCTCCCATCTTCTTTGGATAAACCTTACAGCATGTTCACCATGCATGATTATTCCATCTTTAGCAACGTAAACAAAGTCAAATTGCTGAGCAATGTACATCACTCGTATATCTTTTTTCGCAGCGAGAACAGTTTGATCTATTTGAGTAATGCTCAAGAGACACGCATTCAATACTAATTTGTTTATGTATTAAACTGATATTGAGGGTTATAGCGCAATGTAGAGCATGTGTAAAGGTACCTGAAAAGTTTGTCACTCTAGTATAAATTATTTCTCATAGAACATCATTTTCAGCAGTAATAATTTGGGCAAAGACAGGAACCATCTGTTCATTGACTTAACCAAAACTTCTTCCATTTCACGAACAGCTTGATTTGAAACTTTTTTTTCGAGTGATTTGGGAATCAATTCTTTCTTTGATACCCAAAATCGGTTACTAATCTTCATTGGTGTGTGTTCCGTATAGACGAGTTCTGATCTCGTCTTATCTTTTTCGTGTTAGGAATAAGTTAGTAAGTAACCGCAGATTCTACGTAGATCTTATTCTATTTCTGGGAAAAAGTGGTAGAGAAGCATGATGAAAAAAATATACATTGCTGTAAGAATAATTATCTCTCAGGTATCAGGCATCTTAAAGCAAAGTGACACATAACCTAAACGTGTGTATTTAATTTCTCTTTGACATATTTCATTTCATTTTCTATTTGGATTTCCCTCTATATTTTATCTCAGTCTATTCAAGTTTTTTACCGACTAAAATTATATGCGTCCAATTTTTTGGCATAGATTTCGATGTATACATTCAGACATATCACTTTACGTTTTGTCATGTTATTTTTGAACTAAAGAAACACTATCACTCTGTAAAAACCATTGTTTACACAAATCAATTATACTACTCCAGAAATCAAAGAAGAAAAACTGATAAAGAAAGTCAAATTATGACATTTAAGGTTCTAAACAAAAAAAAATGACGCAATTAAAAAAGTTAGATTTTAAACAACTTTTACCAACAGGTTATCACGACTCATTCTTGCTCATCATAGGTCCTATATCTACTAGTCCATTCACCCTTTAATAAATGCATTAGATATAATTACTACACTACTTCTACTACTACTACTACTACTACTACTACTACTACTACTACTACTACTACTACTACTACTACTACTACTACTACTACTACTACTACTACTACTACTACTACTACTACTACTACTACTACTACTACTACTACTACTACTACTACTAGATCTGCAGCATATGCGATAGCATCCCCAGTGAAGACCAACTGATAAAGTTCAGAATGCTTTTTTATGAATGGAATGGAAACTTTGAACGACCTTATTTTCTTTGTAGATGGCAAGGTGTGGAGCAAATGTGTTAATTTTTGGAAAGTTCAATGAGTTCCTGTAGCAGTTTTGACATAAACTGTTGTCTTCTGTAACTATCTATTTCTTTTGGGAACGCAACTCATGTAAAAAAATTAAACAACGCCTCTGCTATCTTTTCAGCTGTTATTTTAGAAAGAGGCGTTGTCTCAGCCCACCTGGTAGTTATGTCAACCCTGGTGAAAATGTAAGAATATACTCAAAGCCATCTGTTGTTACTGGTAAAGGCCCAACTTAGTCAATGCTCTTTCAAAGGGTTCTTCTATCAGCGCCTTGCGTCGAAAAGGAACGGATTTATTGCGCCACATAGGAGCTTTTATCTGACATACGTGGCATGACTTTGTGTAGTTTCGTACGTCTACAGTCATTGAACAGCAGCTAAGCTGGCTTTGTACCCTTACCCTCATGAGCGTGTGGGAGAACCAGGTTTTGTAACGGTTTTGGCTCAAATAGTGTACTGTGTGTTTAGCTGAATCTTACCTATTTACGATACATGAATTAATAGATAATAATGAATTATATGCCATTCATAGTGTCTTACCCAACACTTAGGAACCACGTCTGCAGCAAAAGGGTCCTCTCTCTGTCTTTCCGAAAAGTCGTTCAAATACTGACAGATCTTAATTTTTTTCCATCGTCAGCGCTATTGCAAAAAGTAGTATTAGTATCTATCCCACCCTGAGCCTTTGTAAGGCAGAGGCTGTACCTCAAACGGTGAATTATCATTTATGCCACAGATGTTTCCCAATATAACGTTTTCTGCTGGGTTGTCTAGCACACATGCCTCAACTCTCTCCGTGAAATAGTTAGATTTTAGTTCTATTATAGCCGTGTAGCCGCAAGAAATGTTCTATGTTTACAACAAAAGGTGCGCACATGGACAAAACTATCAGTGTAAGAGTCATCAGGGATGAGAGACCTATGCGCATCATCCAGATCACAGTGCAAACCATCAGTCACAGGTATATAATGAACATCATGCAGTTTTTATTTTAATGTTTCTGCTACAGCGACAGTGCTGGTAAGTGGCTTCTTCTGTTTAAGGTGATTAAAACCTTGCTTGTCACGATGTAGTGAGTGATATTTTCACCTTCTTTGGCAGTATTTCCCACTATTGTTGCAGACTATTTCCGACTCATCCTGAGGCATATCTTCTTCAAGCATTCGACGGAGACGTTCCTTTTTTGTGTGGCCCGGTTTGTTGTAATGCAAACATACGATATGCGGTTTGCGCGTAACCGGAAACTGATATGTAGGTTGTTCTGTTTTTTTTTGCTGGGTGAACGTCTGTCGATTGGGTATGGAGAAACATGTCGCTCATAAGTAGGACGAGAAGAAGGGTTGGATCGAACCTGATACTCTGGACCGAAGCTACCTGTAGAGCCTAAAAATGTTACGGACTCCCTGTGTTTCCTCATAAAGGTTCTCCCTATTTCATTCTTAATTAAAACAATGACGCCGATAACAAGAACTAATGATTAAACTGTGCAACAATTCAAGTAAGAGGTAAAGATCTCAAGCAGGGGAGATAAACTTAAAATATGCAATTTCGTGCATTCTTTGAGGCATGTAAATAACCATACTGCTAAGGATTGTATGCCATCAGTGGAGATAATTTTATCGACCGACGACATAACAGAGTCAGGACAATTATTTTTTGCTTGGTACAACCCGTTCAGAACAAGTTGATGTCACGTGTTTCTGAATACCAAAAAAAAATTTAAAAAATGCCCATAACAAGGAGCGCGATTCTAAAAAGAATTAGGTCTTAAACGTCAACACAGAATGATATGCATGCGCTCAACCCGAGAAAAATTAATGTTCCTGTGAATATCAGGGTAGGCATTTTATCCTCTCTCTCTGTCTCTGTCTCTCTGTCTCTCTGTCTCTCTCTCTCGCTCTCTCTCTCTGTCTCTCTCTCTCTCTCTCTCTCTCTCTCTCTCTCTCTCTCTCTCTTTGTCACTCACTCACTCTCTCTCCCGCCCGCTTATCCACCAACCACAGGCATTTAGAGTACCCGATATCAGCAGTTAGCAAAGCGGCAAGTCGGCGCAATAATTGAAGCAAAGATAGGATAGGATAGGAAAAAAATAATATCATTTCTGCGCTAATTGTGTAAAATACTTATCTATTAATAGACTTTTTAGCTGTCCTTATCATGGGACGTTTAAAGAAATATAATAAACGCATTATCAAAAAACGCAGCTAAAAAATTAAGCAAGGCAGTACGCATGAAGGCTTTTTATTGCTGGAATTTATAACCTTTTCAATGAGCGTTCAATGCGTCTTAAAATAGATTTGGAAATTATGTAATAAGCTGGTTTCCCATAAAGCTCTGTGGCTAAAAATTTCCAACCAGGGTTAATTATCTGTTCTTCTTGTTAATACTAAGATTATGAACGATCCGATTTTGTGTCATTTTGATGTTTCAAACCGTCGCAACTGCCAACCTTGTGTAACCATAAACACATACTTGATTAAGTCAAGACAATTTTTACTATGTGCAGATATACTTCTTCATGACAAACGTAGTGGGAAAAAACACAAAGTAATTTCAAATTTATTTCATGTAAAAAAAAAAAAAAGATTGTTTTACTTTTTTTTTTTTTTTTTTTTTTTTTTTTTCTTTTTTCTTTTTTTTTCCTGTGATGGATATTTGCCTATATGTGACTTTTGGATATAAACACCATTATAGCATTTTCTCTGCGTATTTTAAACAAGCTTACACGTTTTACTAAGGTTTTTTTTCGCAATTTGAGGTATTAGTCTTTTTAATCTTATTGCACTAAGAGACACAGAAGCTGTCAGGCGATTTTTTTTCTTAAACAGAGGAAAGAGACGAAAATCAAAACACGTTTTGTCTTGCAACTCTTTAGTCTCTAAACCAAATACACAGTTTACCACTTGGTAAGAAAATATCGCCACGTCAACATAAGTTAACTATTTATTTCCTTTTTCTATTGTTTTATTCTTATGGATTCACCGATTCTTTCAACCATTCACTATCGCGTAGATTTAATTATGTACGCAGCTAAGAATTCCTGCAAGTTACCGGTAATGTATTTATCAACACTATATACGGTAATCCATATCCTTTGAATAACTAAGGATCTTAAAATAGATTTGCCACGCACAATTATAACCTGATTTCCTATATTATCATATAGATGCAGTTTGTATGTTTATTTTAAGTGATTCTTGTGGATTCTTTGAAGACTAACAATGTTATGAAAATTGTCAGGTGTTTTGAACAGGGCAAGATGCTGGCTTCACGATAGTCTATGAAGACAAGTGAAATCTTTGTGTCTAAAGACCATACAACAATAGAAAAAGACCGATACTTTATTATAATACTGTTCTATCCAGTTACCAAAGTACCGATCTGTTTCTTTCAACTCATTTAGCAGAACAACGCTAAATAGAGACCTGAAACGTTTCTGAAATAAAAAAAAGATATATAGACAAATGAGAAAATTGGACCTGGATGAGCTACACACCATCGTTGGAACTACGACCCAGATCTTTTTCTTATGTAACGTTGTATAATTTTTTGAAACTATAATTGTGGTCTTTGCTTTACTTCCAATAAAGTTCAACGCTTTCTTTGAACTATGACCAGGATCTATAATTTAGGTCTGTTATTATATATAAAGCTATGGCTATGGTCTTTATTTAAATTCCCGTCAAGCTCAGCGCTCTATAAAAATGGGTCATGACCAATTTCTTTTGTTTAGGCCTTATTGTATATATTGGAGGTATAAATGTAGTCTTTATCTAGCTCCCCTCGTACTCAGCGGTCTTTATGGGTCTGTAACTAGGCATTTTATTTTAGGTCCCGTCTTATATAATAAAGCTATAAATGTGGTCTTTAGTTCATCTCCTGTCAGGCTCAGGGTTCTTAATAGAACTAAGCCATAAATATCCAATTTATGTCTGTTATCTATTGAAACTTTAAGTGTAGTCTTTAGTTGAACCCCCGTCAGGGTCTGTGCTTTATACTGGGCATATGACAAAACTATTTAATTTATTTCCAGTAGATAATTATGAAGTTATAATTGTGTTCTTCAGATGATCTCCCGCCAGGCTCAGCTTTCATTATGTTTTATCTAATCAATGAAACTGACGCCTTTCCGCTCTAGATTGAGGCCATAGGAGATTATTCAAACAACCATTTAAAAAAAATATAGATGCACAAATTTACTATGTGAATTAAAAAAAAAATGTTGTTCATTTCAAACAGATCTAAATTAGCTCAATGTCTATATCTATATTTAGATCTAGATATAGTGCATATAATTAAAAATCTCGAATCAGTAAAAGCTAATGTTAGATCTAGCGATTAATAAACTATATTCTTTATATTGTAAAGCAATAATGATTTATTTTTTATCATAGCCAGCCTAATCAATGCCTAGCCTATCTGCTGCATCAGTACAAAGATATCGTAGACCTATATCTAGCCTATGACAGATAACCCTACTAATTTTGGAAAATTATATTGAAATTTTAAAGTCATTAGTACAGGAGTATAGTGAACTGAAGGGGAGACAAACCCTCACGTTTTTAAAGCACACATAGTTCATAAATTGAACTGTGTTTGTATCATTTAACCCCAAACCTCATAAGGCATGAAAACGAAATGTAAGATATAGGGAAAGAAAATATGTTTGGAACCTCGAATTTTTTTCCGAACAAAATTAACGGAACGAAAGAACACTATCAAGCACCAGCACACCACCCCAGCCCCGGCAAATTGATACTAGAATCCTGTTTGTAGGACGGGGTTTTGCAGCTTGTCTAAAAACAAAATAGTAGTTTCGTTTTTAAACATCATATTTCATTCCGATGTACACTTCTGACAGAAAAAAAATACGTTGAAAGAAAGAGCAAAAAAAATGAAATACATCCCTTGTCCATGCAGTTCCTTACTGAAAATTACAGTAAAGACTTTAATAAATCATGAGATCCTATCTAGTCAGTGCTAACGTTGGCTTTAGCCAAGCCACTGCCTCTTCATATTCTTAAAAAAATGCAGAGCCCATTAAATATTACATGAGTAACACAATAATTTCTAAAAAAATGCATTGAAAAGAAAAATGATACTGCTTTAAAAACACAATCAATCTTATGAAATTATATAAAAACGTACCTGTGGTTTATTGTATCAATAAAATGGGAAAAAAAAGCAAGAGATGAACCTTCTGAAAAGAAAATGATCATTGTGACATTCACTACACCATTCAGATAAAAGTTGAAATATAGTGAAATATTTTAGGAGTAAATTTGTCATTTTTTCTTTAAATTTATACTGGTGTCTCCTTGTATAGTCCTGAGAGTATTTTTTAAAGGCAACCCAGAATAGTACATTTCATGAATAGCGGTATTTAGTATTTAAATTTAGATCTCGAACAGGCAGACCACTGGGTTCGCAGGCGGATTGAATGGCTTCTTTGGTGCAATTTTGAATCAAGATTGCAAACCACTAAAAGAGGCCGAGGCTAAGTAAATATCTTCGCCATAAACCTTTCTTTATTAAGGAGCGTAGTGACGTATTGCATCAGCTATATTCTCTTTGGGAGGCAAGGCGATGGGTGCCAAAGCATTTATAAGTACCACAATGGCAAACATGTTTCGGTCATGTTCACATAATAAGTTATTCTAACCACTGCTTCGCACTACATAACATTCGACATATTATAATCTTACTTATAATTAACTCAATGATCTGCCTCATCTAGATCTCAATTTGACACTACTTATACTAATGTTTTACTGCTGCAACTACGGCTACGATCACAACTAAAATATTCCCACTATCACTACTACTACTACTACTACTACTACTACTACTACTACTACTACTACTACTACTACTACTACTACTACTACTACTACTACTACTACTACTACTACTACTACTACTACTACTACTACTACTACTACTACTACTACTACTACTACTACTACTACTACTACTACTACTACTACTACTACTACTACTACTACTACTACTACTACTACTACTACTACTACTACTACTACTACTACTACTACTACTACTACTACTACTACTACTACTACTACTGGATCTGCAGCATATGCCATAGCATCCCCAGTGAAGACTAACTGATAAGATTCAGACTCAATATCAGAGAGAATGAGTAAGTCATTCAACAGGGCAGGGATAACTGTTCAAGCAGAATCACTCTGCTGTGAAAAGATATATTTTGCAGGACACCCATTGAAAGACGATTAGACTGTTTTGCTTTCTTATTACGTGTGTTTCTATACTATCTGTCGCAGCATGAGAGATGTTCGTTTGTGCGGGTTTGCACGCAGCATTAATTATGTTGAGAAGATCCAAAACATAATAATAACCATAAGATGTGTCTTTAGATACTTTTTTTGTCTGTGAACAAATCACTGAGTATCCCTATAGGTTCTCTCGCTTACATAACCGAACAATAGAAAAATCAAGAAAACCCGCTGGAGGCATGTATCTGCTGGCGATACAAAAACAAGGCAGCGGATACATTTCTGTTCGAATCCGTAGGAGAATTGTCCGTCACCTTCCTCAACATACTTTTAATCTGAAATGGAAACGTTCAACGACCCCATTTGTTTGTGGATGGTAAGGTGTGGAGAAAATGTGTTGAGTTTTAAAAAAGTTCAATGAATTCTTTAACCAGTTTTGACATAAACTGTTGTCTTCTGTCAGTATCTGTTTCGTTCGGACACCCAACTCATGGTAAAAGATTAAACAACGCCTCCGCTATCTTTTCAGCTGTTAGTTTACAAAGAGGCGTTGCCTCAGCCCACCTGGTAGTTAAACCAACCCTGGTAAGAATGTAGCCTAAGCCATCTTTTGTTACTGGTAAAGGTCCAACTAAGTGAGTTACCGCTCTTTGAAAGGGTTCTTCTATCAGCGCCATGCGCAGAAAAAGAGCGGATTCATGACGCCCCATAGGAGCTTCCATCTGACATACGTGGCATGACTTTGTGTGGTTTCGTACGTCTACAATCATTGAAGACGAGCTAAACTGGTTTTGTACCCTGTGAAGTGATTTATAGTACCCAGCATAACCAGCCAGTGTGACCTCATGAGCATGAGAGAGAACCAGGTTTTGTAACGATTTTGGCACAACTGGTGTCCTGTGTTGTTATGCTGAATCTTATCTATTCACGATAATCAATGAACATGAATGATATGCCATTCATAGTGTCTGACCCAATACTTCGGAACCACGTCTGCGGCGAAGAGTCCTCTCTCTGTCTTTACGAAAAAATCATTCAAATATTGACATACATGTATCTTAGTTTTTTTCCATCGTCAGTGCTATTGTAAGAAGCAGTATTAGTATCTATCCTGCCCTGAGCCTTTGTTTGAACAGGTTTCTAAGGCAGAGTCTGTACCTCAAATAGTGGCTTATCATTTATGCCACAGATGTTCCCAATATAACGTCTGTTACTGGGTTATCTAGTACACATGCTTCAACTCTTCCCGTGAAAGAGTTAAATTTTAGTTCAACTATAGCCGTAGGAAATGTTCTATCTTTACAAGAAAAGGTGCACATATGGACAAAACGATCAGTGTTAGTCACCAGGGATGATAGATCGTCTTACAGCAACGGTTTTACAACCTGTGTCCCTTAATACTTTGCAATTTTTTTCTATAAACTGTTTCATCTTCATATACCAAACTAACACTACTATTCGCATCATGCAGGACACACTGCTAACCATCAGCCAAAGGTATATAATGAACATCTTACAGTTTTTATTCTAATGTTTCGGGCTACAGCGACAGTGCTGTTAAGTGGCTTCTTCTGTTTAGAGTAAATAAACCCTGCTTGTCACGATGTAGTGAGTGATATTTTGACCATCTTTGGCCGTGTTTACCACTATTGTCGCATACAATTCCCGACTCATCCTCAGGCATATCTTCTTCACGCATTCGACGGAAACGTTCCTTTTTTGTGAGTCCCGGTTTGTTGCAATGAAAACATATGATATGCGGTTTGCGCGTAACGGGAGACTGATCTGTAGTTTTTTTTTTGTTAGGTGAACGTCTGTCTATTGGGTATGGAGAAACATGTCGATCATAAGTAGGACGAGAAGAAGGGCGGGCTCGGACCGAATCCTTTGGACAGTGTTTACCTGAAAAATAATACTACCGACTCCCTATATTCCCTCATGAAAGTTTTGTGAATTCGAGACTCAGCGTAAAAATTAGCACATTTCTTTAACTCACTCACAGACGAATTTTTGTTTTTCTTTAATAAAATCACCGAACTCTTCATTGCAAGCGTCGAAAATCCTCTCTGTTAGAATAAAAAAAAATGAATAAAGACTTTCGAAATCACTAGCCTCGGCCAAACCTGTTCCCTGTCAAAATATCGTTTTGCTCTCTTTAAAAATGTACTAAAATATTTGTCATTAGAAGGTCTAACCTCCATAAATTTTGTCCTAAAACCACTTTCAGTGCAATTAAAATGTAGAGGCAGAGTTTCACAAACCATTTTATAATCCTGAGATTCCTGTGAATTTTTAGTGCCTATCCAGATAGGAGATTTACAAGGCAGAAGGCAAAAAGGCCAATCTTCCTTAGGCCATTTCATGGACCAGTAGCGTCTCTCAAACCATTGTAAATGAAAATCTATGTAATCGACTGATAAGTTTATAACCGGGATTCTCGGTCTGCTAACATTTGTACTTGCAACCAGCTTTTGATTTGTGTTAGGTTTAGTTTTAGAAATTAGAACCGTTTTAAGTCAGCCTCAACTTCAATTTATCTTCGCTCGGCCGCTAGCTCCATTTCTTTCTTCTTTTCATCCACCGCTAGCTCTAACCTCCTTTTCTCAACCTCTTGTCTCTTTCCTCCCAGATCCTTGTCTCTCTTCTCTTCTCTCTCGACCTCAACCTCTTTCCTTTTCTCTTCTATTTCTTCCTCTCTCCTTTTCTCTTCTATTTCAGCCTCTCTTCTTTTTTCTTCCGTCTCAGCCTCTCTCCTTTTTTTCTTCTATTTCAGCTTCTCTCCTTTTCGTATTTTTTTCAGCCTCTTTCCTTTTTTTCCTTCTATTTCAGACTCTCTACTTCTTTCTTTTATTTCAGTCTCTCTCCCTATCTTTTCTATTTTAGTATCTCTAATTTTCCCTTCTGTGGCCAACGCTCTCTCTTCTCTCTATCCGTGTTCTTTAACCCTTTACTCAATCCGGGTGTATCATTTGTCTTCAGGCACTCCTATTTGTTTCGCTGTTTCAGCATAATTTTTATATAAATCCATTTTATTTGGATTTTCTCGGGGCGAACGGCGTCGTGGAAACAGTAGTTTTAGATTAGGTTTATGATTCTTGGCACAGCCACAACTAGTTAATGTTTGTGACTCAGCACAGTCAATGCCTAACAGTGAAACTCAATGAAAGGCTTAGGACTTGTCAACAAGCTGAAGGATGTTTTGGATTGTCTGATCTAAATCAATAAATATTTTATCAAAGTAACAATGCAAATTTTCTTTGACCAACGTTTGACAATATGTTTTCAGAGTGAAGTAAAGTAGTCCAGAATTGTAAAAATGATTTATGTGAGATTTTGTACTCACAGATGTACAATTTGTATTTGAAAAGAAATTGGATAACTAAACCTGACCAATAGCACTAATTAACACACACAATAAAGATTGAAATGAGTATCTCTCTTCGAAATAGTAAACTGCCACGACAGCAAGATAACAACAAACAAATTTTCATAGGCGTATAGTAAACAAAGCAATATGCTCAACAATATAGTGAGTCAAGCAAAGTTGATGAAAAAAATAAGAAAAAGACTACGAACATAGAAAGCTGCCTAGAACCTTATAGAAAGAAAACTTAAAGAACCAGTATTACTCAATGGGGTCAACAGAATAGTTGACTGAAAAAGAAAGAACAAATCTATTTTAATCTGGTTTGAGCAACTGTATAGAATAAGAAAACCTCAAAACTTAACCCTCCAAATTACAATACAACCTGGACACCAGAGAAAATCTGATACACAGGTTTACTTTAAAGTATACAAACAACTGAAACACACACTATTAACGAACATATTAAACATGGAATATCCTCAAAAAAATAAAATCAGATGCAAAGAAGTACCCACACGAAAAGAAAGGGGAAAAGAAAGAAAAGAAAGAATCAAACAAAAGGTGCGGAAGAAGAAAAACTAGAGAACACTCAAGAAAAGACTTAGCTCCAACCAGTGACTCCAATGACTCTCATTTTCTCGGTGCCAGTTTAGATACGCCCTTCAAAACATTCTATAAAACCTCTACTGGGCAAGTAACACAGCTGGAAATTTACCGCATTTCGTAACACGGGGAAGAACACGCAAATAGATATTAGAAACCAGCAATATAATTTTCAGTAACTGTAGAAAGACTTTTAAAAGAAAGACTCCCAATGTAAGAATTTGTGTCCCCTCCAGTATTAGAATTGGGAGTTGGTGACGTACAAGAAAAGGTTACTGCACACAGTAACATTAAAAAAAATCACGCCAGCGATGGTGTTGGTGTAGCTTTGAAAATGCTTATTATGAAATTATATGACTTGCAATTAGAAAAACTATTTTTTTTATAATTGATTTTTCATTACAATACAAATACTTAGTCCCTCAGACAATACAAATACTTAGTAGCATAAGAAAACTGTAGCTGTGGACAGTGGCTTTAATCCCTATGCGGTCCTTCTGTTGTCGTCTCTTGCAAAAAAGCCTAGAGTGTGGTAACCCCATTTTAAAAACCCTTATGTTCGCCCACACTTTAAAACTCACAACACACTCACACCATAAGCAAAAGTCAAGTACAATACACTCAAAGCTGACTCTTGCATTCTTTAAAAAAAAACTGTCAAACTAATCCTTCCATAAATTTAACACTTTAAGTACTCTAACAATGCTGCTGATGATATTAATAGTTACAACAGTTAAACTACAAATATAGATAACAAGCAATAGCAATAACAACACGCCGAGCAATACTGCACCCTGCCTAAAATAAACGAAACTAAAAACAAAAAGAAAAAACTCCCCGAGTATGAATTTTACCCATACGCTTTACTCATGCTTGTTATGTAAAAGCGGTCCTCACCTGCTCCTCCCTCCCCTCCCCTTCCCTCCTGGTCCAACCTCTATGCCAGAAACACACGCGCATCCTTTAAACTTCACCGCAGATTAAGACATTTTGCCTGTGACAATAAAGTCTAGATTTGTCAAAGATCAGACCAGATCAGATAAGATTAACTTTATTCTTGGGGAAATTTAAAATTAAAATGCATTGAAGAAGGAAGAACGTATCTATTAATAGGGAAAAAAGTCGCACTTCTAAATAGTTTCCCATATTTAAGCCTGAATTCTCTCACTGATTGTGCAATTTACTATTACAATTTAAGTTTTTTCTTTGATATCAGAAATAAACAAATATTTTCAAATTAGAATGTATTTAAAGAGAATTAATTTATCCTTATGCTGTTTTTGGAAAGTATTTACGAGCATAAAAAAATAAAAACAGGTGTCCATATCATTTTATTTGGAAAAACAAATTGCTAGACTTAAACAGTATGCCATATTGTTACAATTAAAATCTTTCTTTTTTTTTCTTTCTTTTTTTTTCGCTCAGCATTAAAAAAAATCAAATTTGATACCCTTCCTTTAGTATCCTAAATCCACTAAGATGACAACATTAGAATGTAATAAAAAAGGAATAATTTATGTTGCCATAAAAAAAAAAGTACAAGCATCTACAAATCAAATTCCAATATTTAATTCCTACATTATCAATTTCGGATAAAAAAAATAATGACAGATAACAAAAGCTATCCATTAAAATGTGCAGTGATTCAAGTATTAGGTATCGATCTCAAGCAGAGGAAACAACACAAATTTATCAATTTTCAGCATCCTTCGATGCATGTAAATAAAAATAATGTCAAGGGTGTTTTTCATCAGTGTCGATATTTGACGAACGACGACGATACAGAGCCAGGAAAAAATTCTTATTTGCATAAAACTTGTTCAGAGCAAGAGGATGTCAGTCTTTTCGGGTTTATAAAAAAAACCATCAAACAAAGAGCGTGAAACTGAGACAGACTTAAGTCTTAAACGTTACAACAGAATGATGCGCATGCGTCCAGCCAGCGAAAAATGTTCCAGTGAGTATCTCTCGGGTATTCTCACCTCCTAGCCACATGCGCTGACAGTATTTGATATCAACGGTTAGCAAAAAGCGGCAATTTGGCCTCATAATGAATGGCTGAAGATGCAAGGAAAAAAAATTGATGACTTAAAATGTTGTCCACATCCAATACTGAAAGCACTTTTTTTCACTCCTATTGTTACAATAATTTTTTTTCCCTCTTTTTCGCCCGAGTTAAAATCGCACCTGAAACCAATCAGAAATTAGCAAAAATGTCAATATTAGACTGATTGAAGAATAATTTATGCTGTTATATTTGGAAAAAAATATCCAAGCATCAAAACATTATTCCCTCTAATTCATTCTTAATTAAAACAATGAGGCCGATAACAAGGTCTAGTCATTAAATTGTACAATGATTCAAGTATGAGGTAAAGGTCGAAAGCAGGGAAGACAAACACAAATTAGCCAATTTCCTGTAATCCTTGAGGTATATTTATTGTTAATGATTTTATGTCATCAGTGCAGATATTCTTTATCGAACGACGACACAACAGAGCCAGGAAATTTCCCATGAAATAACCCGTTCAGAACAAGTTGATGTGAGGCTTCTCTGAATATTGAAAAAAAAAACCAGATCAAAGAGTGCAAAACTAAACATAATAACGTCTCCGACGTCACCACATAATGATTTGCATGCGCTCAACTCGCAAAGAATGTTCCTGTGAATATATGGACGAGCGTTCTATTTCTATTTCTCTCTCTCTCGCTCTCTCTCTACCTCTCTGTCTCTGTCTGACTTTCTGTCTCTACCTCTCTCTCTCTCTCTCTCTCTCTCCCCTCTCTTTCTCTCTCTCCCTCTCTCTATCTCTCACTCTCTCTCTTTCTCTCTCTGTCTCTCTCTCACCCCCTTCCCCCTCCTTTTCCACAAACCACAGGCGGTTAGAGTACCCCAATCAGCAGTTAGCAATGCGGCAAGTCGGAACCATGATAAAAGGCAAAAATCGGATATAATAGGAAAAATAAGACAAGTTTTGCGCTAATTGTGTAGAATACTATTCTGTTATTTATCATGGGATTTTTAAATTGAAAAAAAAACGAAAAAAAGAAAAAGAGAAAAACGCTTCTTGAAATTTAAGGAAGGCAGTACGCATTTAGGCACTTTATTGCTGCAATTAACAGCCTTTTGAATGAGCGTTCAAAGGCGTCTTTTAATAGATTTAGAAATTATATAATAACCTGGTTTCCCATAAAGCGCTGCGGCTAAAAATTTCCAACCAAGGTGAATTACTTGTTCTTCTTGTCAATACTAAGATTAAGAACGATCCGATTTCTTGTCGTTTTGATGTTCCAAACAGTCGCAAATGCCAACTTTGTGTCAGCATAAACGACATAGTTGATCAGTTCAGGACAATTTTTACAGCGTGTAGACATATTTCATCATTTTGAACGTAGTAGGAAAAAATTCAAAAGATATTTCAATTTGATTTAATGCAAGAAAAAAATGAATAATTTGACCTTCCGGTTTTTTTTTTTCGGACATGTTTGTGATGGTTATTTGCCTTTATATGACTTTTGGATATAAACACCTTTTTTGATTAGTATAATATTTTCTCTACGTATTTGAAATAAGCTAACAGGTTTTATTAGTGATTTTTTGCGCAATTGAGGTATACGTAATTTTACTCTGATTGCATTAAGAGACACTGAAGCTGTCAGTCGAAACAAACAGAGAAAAGAGACCAAAACTAAAACGCGTTTAGTATTGCGATTTAATAATCTCCAAACCAAAATAAAAATGTACTACTTGTTATGAAAATGGCGGCTTATTAACATAAGTGAACTTTTTTCTTTCCTTTCTTTTTTTATTTTTACCTATCCATCAATTCTTTCAAGCATTCACTGTGTCGCAGATTTAACTAAGCAGACATCTATGAATTCCTGCAAGTTACCGGTAGTGTAACTTTAGCACTTTATATTATATACATACCATATCCTTTGAATCATCAAGAATCTTATTATAGATTTGCCAAACACATTATTAAAACCTGATTTCCCATATTATCATGTACAGATAGCTTTGTTGCCTACTTGAAATGATTATTGTGGATTCTCTGAAGATTAACAATGTTATGATTATACTTAGGTGTTTTAAAGAGGACAAAATGTTGCCTTCATGATAGCCTATGAAGATAAGTGAAATCTTTGTGTCTAAAAAGCATACAGGAATAAGAGAAAGACCAATGCATCCTTATAGTACAGGATCATCCAGTTACCGAAGTACCGATCTGTTTCTTTCAAGTTATTTACCAGAGTAACGCTAAATAGCGATCTGAAACTGTTCGAAAATGAAAATAAAGACAAAATTGGAACTGGATGAGCTATACACCATCGATGGGATTTATGGAACTATCACCAAAATCTTTTCCTTATGTACCCTTGTAAATTATATTGAAACTATGGTTATGGTCTTAGTTTAGTTCCCATAAAGTTTAACCTTTTCTTTCAACTATGACTAGGATCTATCGTTTAAGTCTCGTATTATCAAAGGAAGCTATGAATATGGTCTTTTTTTTAATTTCCGTCAAGCTCAGCGCTCTCTAGTGGTGGGTTCATTATCAGGATCTTTAATTTAGGTCTTATTGTATATAGTGAAGCTATAAATGCAAGCTATTCAGGGGGGCTTAGTATACCTTCGCCATTAATTCCTCTTTTTAGAGAGGATTATGGCGTGTTTGTATCAGCTATGTTCTCTTTGAGTGACAAGGCAATGGGTGCCGAAGCATATGTAATTAAAACAATGGCAAGCATTTGTGGGTAATTTTTTATATATGGCTTATCCTTACCCTGGCTTTGCACAACATAAAATTCTATATCGTAAAAGTCTTAGTTTTCATAAACTCAATGATCTGTTTTCTATAAATCAAAATTTGAAACTACTACTACCACCACCACCACCACCACTACTACTACTACTACTACTACTACTACTACTACTACTACTACTACTACTACTACTACTACTACTACTACTACTACTACTACTACAACTGCTGCTGCTGCTGCTGCTACTACTACTACTACTACTACTACTACTACTACTACTACTACTACTACTACTACTACTACTACTACCACTACTACTACTACTACTACTACTACTACTACTACTACTACTACTACTACTACTACTACTACTACTACTACTACTACTACTACTACCAGCACCACCAGCACCAGCACCAGCACCACCACTACTACTACTACTACCACTACCACTAATACTGCTACTACTACTACTACTACTACTACTACTACTACTACTACTACTACTACTACTACTACTACTACAAACACCACCACCACCATCACTACTACTACTACTACAAACACCACCACCACCACCACTACTACTACTACTACTACTACTACTACTACTACTACTACTACTACTACTACTACTACTACTACTACTACTACTACTACTACTACTACTACTACTACTACTACTACTACTACTACTACTACTACTACTACTATTACTTCTACTACTACTACTACTACTACTACTACTACTACTACTACTACTGCTGCTGCTGTTGCTGCTGCTGGTGCTGCTGGTGCTGCTGCTATTACTTCTAGCACTGCGGACTTTCGGTAAATGGAAAAAAAATAATGCCTAAAGCTCAGAAATAGAAAACTCTGCTCGGAAAAAAACCTATGTTTAAACGATCTACTAGAACGTTTCGTTGTTTTTTTTAAATGCATGATTAATTTAAATTGTATATCTGGAATATTAAACAATCTTCTGCAGATTTGTCTACACATTGATCTCTTCTTTGCTTAATAACTGCGATAACCTTAGATAACCTGGATCTTTAAGGCACAGTTTTTTAGCTGAATAAGATGAAGGTATAACCAAACAGTATCCGAAAAAGATAAAGCATACACCATTTTATACGTCTGGAAATTGAAAGAAAGTATTATATAATGCAGTATAGAGGAACTTTGATGGTTCTTTTTTGTTACAATGATAGCAAACCAGGATAGAACAACGGCAATTTGTTTGTGGCAGTTTATATATTATGCCTTATTGTCTGTTTATCACGATGTCGAATCACACGAGCAAATCAATGAGAGTTTACTCACACCCGTGACCTAGAGTTCACTTGAAAAAGAGCCTGAGCAGCTGTGATTTAAGTTTGTGATTTTACAGCTATAGCATATCTGTTTAAGTTTTTCCTATGGTTTTTTTTTTACTCTACAAGTTGTCAGAATTTGCTATGATTAGTGTTTCGACGTTAAGTTTGTGAAAAGAAATAATTCTAGTATCAAAGGTCATCGTAGTATGATCCAACGACCTTTGTTTTTTATGTCGATTTTTATTAAGACAATTGCACATTTTCACCTTTCTCAATGCCGTGCAAAAAATATCTCCTGCAAATTTCAGGAAATCCCCGAACCAAAATAGTAAGCTCCAATTATAAAACTGTTCATTCTAACATGATTCTGAAGATCTACTATTATGTCATGTTGACCAAAATGAAAGATTTCAATCATCTTCTTTGAGTTGAGTCTTATCACTCAATATTATTCAGTAATCACTTATTATATTAATATCAAAATGTTTCTTTCAAGAGTGCAAGAAAATAATAACTGTGTGTCACAGAAAGAACCTTCCATTGAAAAATTTGAATCAATCAATGTTTACTTTATTTAACAAGCGCCAAAATTTTTGTCGATTTTTTTTACTAATAGAAACAAAATTTCTTTCTTCAATATTAGTTATTTTTCTTTTTTTTTCTCTCACGATAATCAAACAAAACATTTTCAAATGCTGACTAAAAATTGTTTTAGCAAACGTGTCTGTAATTAAATGATCGGTATGATAATTTCAATCCACGAACAATTAATTTTCAGGAAGAGAAAAAAAATCGTGTGGAGGTGATGGAAAATTAATTATAACCGTCGTGAGAAGTAGAAGGGCATTGTTTGAAATAAAAAAAAAAAAATAAAAAAAAAACAACTGAAATACTGGGATGTACACTTCATGTTAAAATTACAGGAATACATTATAAAAAGTCCAGTTTTTGACAACCGGCTTAGATTTCTCAATCTACACTAAATTTGAGTTGGACTGAAAGCCCGCTTCTCTACTGATGTTCAAAAAGTAAAGTCTTTAACGATAAAAAAAAATATATCTAGTTTTGTTGAGTATAAGATTATTCTTTTTATAGACCTTTTTAAACATTCAATATCATGTGGTTTAAATAAAATTCGCAACTATTATTTGCACCGATTGGCACTTTTTGCGGGCATTCATATCCCTATTAAAAAAAAATAAAAGGGCTTTTAAATTAGATTGGAAAGTACAAATGTGTCTGATTTTCCACATTGCTGTTGTGGACCTTTTCTGTTAGGAAATTTCTGTAAAGGGGAATAATGAACGTTGGCCAAGGTTTCAATAAAAATGGTGTCATCGATGATTACCAAACAGGTCTGTCAGGTCTGATCAGCGACTCTGTTCACTGACAGGTCATGGGGGTCGTCCTAAGTCTTGACGTCACGATAGGCTGCTTCGCTACTGGGTATAATATGGGTCGAACCTGCGCCGAGACAAGACCAGGCACTTAGTCAATAAGCCATGATCATCCCAAATCACAGATGATTCAGGAACAGTTATCCTCTTGTTGGCTCAGATACATTTAGCTGCTGAATTGCTAAGAACGAAAAAGTCCATATTTTTTAATCGAGATAAGCAAAATAGCCTCGGATCTTAACTGAAATGGAAAAACAATGAGTGAGAGAGAGAGAGAGAGAGAGAGAGGCAGACAGACAGAGAGACACAGACACACAGACAGACACAGAAAGACAGACAGACAGACAGGCAGACAGACGAGCAAAAAGAATCTTCAATCAAACATTCTCGAAAAAAACCAACAGATTCTCTAATCTTGAGTGGAATTTAGTTTTTTTTTCTGCTTCTACTATTCAAAGAGGGAGGAAGAGAAAAAGAGAGACAGCAGACAGAGAAACAGAGAGAGAAGACAAACAGCAGATTAACAGATAGGCAGAGATAGTAACACAGAGGTGATGAAAGAAAAATTACGTACTGGGATAGCTCTATAGATTGCCCTTGTTTTTTGGTCTCTGGGTGTCATTTTCTGGAACACATCAAAAGAATAATAGCCTCCTTGACCCTTGAAAAAACAAAACGGAAAATACAGAATAATAAATTTACGTCTGTGAAAACCTAACAAAGCCAATGTTCAACGTTCCCACATTCTTAGCATTTTCAGAATGCTTTAAGTATGGGCAAAAGACTATAACAGTTGCTGATATTCGGTGTCTAGGTTGAAGAAAAAAACCTTTCCTAACACTTCGGAACTTCTAGCAGAGTATCAGCGAGATTCAAATTTCTGTTTTTGTTTTAAACAGAAGAAAAACCTTTGTTTATGCCTTTTTATTTTAGTTTGGGAATTGAGTAAACACCTAAATAATCCAAAATCATCAATTAAAAATAGTTCACCTTGTTATGGTCTTAGGTCGAAACCGTTTTAATTTTGTTAAATTGGGGATATCTTTGAATCGAAGATAATCCTGATAATATTTAAAAACTTGAAGTCTTTTCAATAAAATGTAAGATATAGAATTGCTATCCATCACATGGCGGTTACGTCGAAAAACGATTGGCTGTTTGTTTGTTTTGTTTTGTTTTTTTTGTTTTTTGTTTTTTCTGTTTTCTTTTTATGGAATAAGATAAAATGACAAAAAATACAACAACTTTTTTGAGCATTTCTTAATCCCTTAATCGTTATGATGTTAGAAATACTCTAAAAATGAGATGGCGTTCAAATATAGGAATTGTAATTTGAAATTAATACTAGTTTAATATTGAATGATACTTTTTATTGATAGTACAAATGAATCTAAAAAAAAAACATTAAATATACGAATTCACGAAAAAAGTTACCGTGATACTCTCTATAGCCTGTGTCAACGCTTTTATTTTGATAAAGAGGAAACATAAGTAAAAGATCGATTTTAACTCTTTTATAGATTTATACCCTCCGCTGAAAAGTTAGTTTTAGATTTGTGAAGAATTTAACAATTCTTTGTTACAAAGATCTACCTTCAGTACATCATTCTGTACAGCATAGAATTCGTATGCTAAAGATTTTTAGATAAGGCGTGTTACGGTGAGTTTTGATCTTTTGTCACACATCCTTTAAGGAAGCGTTTATTTTTTTAAAGGATTAATTAAATTGCTCTAATTTCTAAACAAGTATTAACTGCTGTGCAATATCCAAGCTTGGACTACCTTGCAATGCCATCTTGAGAATCAAAATATGAAATTATAATGTGACTTATTGAAATGCTGTAATGACTGGACTTAAATTGATTTCAAATCAGGTTTGAGGAATGGCTTGTTTAAGAAAAAGAATGACGTGTGAAGCTGTAATTTGAAAGCAGATATATATCTGTTTTCCATAGCAGACTTTAGACTAAGAATAACGTTCTGATAGATGTAAGTCAGAGTATTAAATTTTTTGGCCAAAAATGATAGTTTGATGTGAATTGTAATAACATTATTCGAAATCATCGAGGTTTCTAAATCTAAGACTGGGTGTAAAGTTCTTATTTGAAAACAATCACTTATCTTGGTCGATAAGCAGTCTTGTGCATGAAACATTGTTAAAAAGGAAATACTCACGCTAAACTTAATTTGGATACTACATTCGAACATTTTAGGTATAATGTATAAACAAGTTTATGACTTTTTCAAACCATTGTCATTCTTCAGTTAAGGAAAAGATATTGCAGGTTTAACGTTTAACTATAACAAAGAACGAACTTAACTGACGCACCTACGTTTCGACTGCTACGGCAAACAGTGTTTTGGTTTCAAGTTAAACAGCATAATGATCCTAATCTAGAATGGTATGAAATATAAACGGTTCTTTTAATACGGTGATAAGTATTCAAGGACTTAAATAGCATCCTCTAGATCAAAGCTTGGATTATAACCTATGATTTGCAAAAAAAAAAAACACCTACATGGGCGCTTCAGCGAATGTTGAACTGCTATGCTTTACAGTCAAAGGTTTGTCCATCAAAGTTTGATCAATTATGATCATAAAACAATTGTAAAGTACTAATCGACGAATTGGTTTGGCTTATTATTTTATAAAATATATCTGAAACTGAATGTGTATTTCGTATTCGCCACTAAATAATTACTGTGATGTCATTTCAAGCTTGGACTTGAAAAAAAAAACTATAGAATTATTATAATTTAGTAAATTAAGACAAAAAGAAGAAAAAGAAGAAGAAGAAGAAGAAGAAGAAGAAGAAGAAGAAGAAGAAGAAGAAGAAGAAGAAGAAGAAGAAGAAGAAGAAGAAGAAGAAGAAGAAGAAGAAGAAGAAGAAGAAGAAGAAGAAGAAGAGGAAGAAGAAGAAGAAGAAGAAGAAGAAGAAGAAGAAGAAGAAGAAGAAGAAGAAGAAGAAGAAGAAGAAGAAGAAGAAGAAGAAGAAGAAGAAGAAGAAGAAGAAGAAGAAGAAGAAGAAGAAGAAGAAGAAGAAGAAGAAGAAGAAGAAGAAGAAGAAGAAGAAGAAGAAGAAGAAGAAGAAGAAGAAGAAGAAGAAGAAGAAGAAGAAGAAGAAGAAGAAGAAGAAGAAGAAGAAGAAGAAGAAGAAGAAGAAGAAGAAGAAGAAGAAGAAGAAGAAGAAGAAGAAGAAGAAGAAGAAGAAGAAGAAGAAGAAGAAGAAGAAGAAGAAGAAGAAGAAGAAGAAGAAGAAGAAGAAGAAGAAGAAGAAGAAGAAGAAGAAGAAAAGAAGAAGAAGAAGAAGAAGAAGAAGAAGAAGAAGAAGAAGAAGAAGAAGAAGAAGAAAAAGAAGAAGAAAAAGAAGAAGAAGAAGAAGAAGAAGAAAAAGAAGAAGAAGAAGAAGAAGAAGAAGAAGAAGAAGAAGAAGAAGAAGAAGAAGAAGAAGAAGAAGAAACAATTAGCTCCATGATTATCTGTTACTCTTTTTTCCCTTCGAAATGTATACTGATGTTTTCTTAAATGAAAAAAAAAAATGAAAAAGACGATCTAGGCGAGATTTGACCGCAATTATGCCCAAGCTCCAAACAAAATTAGGCTTTGCAACAGTTACGTGCAGTAGTACTAGGTCTTTTCGTTTTTGAAAATGATTGCAAAATGATTTATGTCATCTACTTAGTTATTGAACAAGTTTATTGTGTGAACAAATTTTGAAACGAGTGTGATAGACAGGAATAGATTTTAAGTAGCCTAGATTTACCACAATTTGATTTTTTTCCTTTTTTTTAGTTTAAAGCTGGTTAAAAAAATAAAACATGAGACAGAGACTGAATGAAGTTTTGAAAGGACGTTGGCTTCTGCCTCATCTTCATAAATACACGGAGATTATCGTTAGCATATCCTTTCGCTGGTCTAGTTTTATCATGAAATATAATTGGTAGAAGACACGCTGACTTTCTCTCTCTCTCTCTCTCTCTCTCTCTCTCTCTCTCTCTCTCTCTCTCTCTCTCTCTCTCTCTCTCTCTCTCTCTCTCTCTCTCTCTCTCCCTCTGTTTGTCTGTCTGCCTTTCTCTCTCTCTCTCACTCTTGATTTTGTCATTTACCATGGTCTTCTGCCTTCTGTAGAAACTATGTATTATGCTGCTTTATTTTTTTAAGCAAAAAAAAAACAAAACATTGGATTAAATCTCTCTCATAATAAAAAAAAATTCCTTTTGTCTTTGAAAAAATGTATAAAATATCTATTTTGTTAAATGTAGCCGTTTTAATTTTTTAGTCATAGTGTTAGAAAAAAAAATCTAAATATTTTATTGAAAAGCTTTTTTCCCCCTATAATGCTTTAAGATTTTATAAAGAAAAAAATGTTCTCACTGTCTATTTAGTGTAGCTATGCCGCACGCATTAAATAATATTATTAAGCAATATTGTAAAATCAAATCTGAAGTTAAAAATATTATTTGTGTAGCTGGTAATTTTTTCTAAGAAAAATATGAAATGTATAAGGAAAATGACAGAGAAAAAAGAGAAACAGTTATAGAGAGAAAAAGAGAGTGAAAGAGAAAGAGAGATAGATAGAGACAGAGGGAGAGAGAAAAAGGAGAGAAAGAGCCGAGTGACAGTCTGAGATGAGGAAGGACATGACAGGCAGTTTGAAGGAAAAAGAAAACATACAGATAGAGAGACTAAAAAATCAAGAGAAACAGAGAGAGAGAGAGAGAGAGAGAGAGAGAGAGAGAGAGAGAGAGAGAGAGAGAGAGAGAGAGAGAGAGACACACAGATAGTTAGAGAGAAAGCTAGGTGTATTAGGGTCATTCGAAGAAAAAAGAGAGTAAAACACTTTTAAATTATATTCTATGTTTGTACATTCTTCTTCTATTTTAAATTTAAAAAAAATATTTGTGTATATCCTAGACACTTGACGTGGCACCTTAATAGAGCATTAAAATTTTAACTTTTCTGTAGTTCCTCTTATAACAATTAAATTTAGAATACTACTTCTAAGGGAAAAAAAAACCTTTTATGTTGCATATAAAATTAACAGGATCCTAGTATGTTTCAACTGAAAATTTACATTTTACAAAAATTGTCGGATTGAAAAACTTCTTAAACTGTTTTAAGAAACATTGTAACTCATTTGTCAATATGTGTTTGTTAAGGCTTTGATTTATACATTCATCTTCTTTACTTTTCTTTTTTTTTAATATACAGTTCCAAAATGTTCTCCTAATTTGATTTTTATAAAGATAATATTTGTTTCCTTCACTGCTTATCGTGACAAGCACTCTTGAAAAATTAAGGGTTAATCGTAGTTCATATTTTACAGCTTTTTTGCCTGCGTTTATTAACCAAAAATATTTAGCGGTGCCTATCACATCTATCGTGGGCCGAAAAGCACGAGATGGTTACCTATATACGGCGAAGACAAATCTTCTGCACAAAATTCACAAGATAGCTGTTGTCGTAAACCAGGACATTAAACCATGACAGAAGAGCAACACAATCGTATTTATCTGTGTATGTTCCTCCTACCCCCACCCACCCCCCTACTTTTGTTTCCTTTTTTCCATACCATAAACGCTACTCAACCATTACAAACGTTTTCTAAGAGATCGTACGTATGCGTTAGCCTTTCTTTCATATCTATTTGAGACAAGTCCTGTACTTCCTCACAATCTTAATGATGCTCACACGGTTGTTTCTTTGTATCGTGTAATGCATGGCACAGTGCGTCAATATGAGAAATTGTCTTGAATCAAGATTCATACTACAGGACGATTTTGTTTAGCAATAAGAGACAAACATGTCGGTCAAGTAAGATTGCTTTTCATAACTGAAACACTTTCCATCTAAATTGTGTAACCCTGACAAATGCTAAGGATGAAGAATGTATAACTTTCTTTTTTTTTTCTATTTTTAGTTTGTCCGTGTTTTTGTTTCCTTGTTTCGGTAGGTGTATCTATTTTTCTTCCGCATCTAAATTTGATTACTTTCAATTATTGAGAATACAACTTTGGCCACTCCTTAAAACCCAGGTGTGACATACAAGGATCATTGTGGTTCTTCTGAGGCACTGAGTTTAAACTTTCAGTGGATTGAGTGGGATATGGTGAGGTGGGGGTGATTCTTATTGACAAAAGTGAGAGGATACTTAAGAAAAAAAAACAACCTAAAATTAACTTCCAAAGTGTTTCATGCTGATAGAGGCTATACATGTAGCTAACCATATTGTTTTCCTTTCAAAAGCCATACATTATGTTGGCGAATGTCACCTACGGACCAACGTGAAAGAAAAAAAAGTAATTGAAAATAAAGTAAAATGATCATAAAACAGAAATATTTAACTTAGACGCTTCGACTTATGTTGACAACAATCTCTTTTGTTTTATTCATGCTGTCCTCTCCCTCCCTCTCACCTCTCTCTCTATCTCTCTTTCTCTCTCTCTCTTTCTCTCTTTCTCTCTTTCGTTAGCTTGCTTCGTCTATCTTTCGATTTAACAGCGAGAAAGCGACAGAGAGAGAGAGAGAGAGAGAGAGAGAGAGAGAGAGAGAAAGGGCAAGGAGAAACGATTCTGAGAGAGCTATCTATCTCTCTATTTGTTTGGCATTAAAACTTACAGGAACCATGAAAAAGAGAGCGGGACCGAGAGTGAGTTATATAGAAAAAGGAAGAAAAAAGAAATAGATAAATCTATCACGAAGAGAATTGACCAAAAAAAAAGGCTGCGACAATTAAAGCAATGGAGATAACAAGAATTTTTTGCGGTCATCCTAAGTACCGTGGTGAAGACAAAAGATTCATTCAGTAGTAAGCTTCCTTATCTCTGTGTGAAAAAAAAAGGCAAACACAAAATTAATGTAGGCCATGAAAACCATGCATCATTGTCTCAAGCAGGAAGATGTCAGTTATAGTTTTCTTTTGTGAAATGAGGAAGATAAATTGATGAGGAGAGTGTGGGTAGGTAGAGCAAATATTATATACACATTATTCCTGGACATAGGGATGCAAAAACAGACAAAACATAAATGAAGATCTGCATACACTAAGTTAGCAGAGGACCGGGATATTGAATTGCGATTGGCAAAGAGAAAATGGAAATAAAAGCGATAGAGATAGTTACATATGTAAAGATGGAGAGAAAGATTGATACCCAGACACAGAAAAAGAGACAGACAATAGGTTAAAACGACCGACAAACAGACAGGGGAAAAAATTATATTGATTGTTAGGTGCACAGAGAGAGAAAAAGATAGAAAGAATCGGGATAAGGACAGCGACAGACATATACATAAAGTTTGGATATAGCAAGACATAAAGACAGACGGATAAATACCGAGGCACGGAGACACACATACATGTTCATTTAATAGAAACAGATCTATATTAAGACAAGTATAGTGTAGATAGGGAAGTGGAATATAATTATTGAGATTGCGACACAAAGAGACTGATAAGTAGAGATGTTTAGAGATTAAGACAACTAGAGATTGGGATACAGAGAGAGTCAGGCTTAAAAACAGAGAAACACGGAGTTATAGATAACTAAGGATAGATATCGTGTTCTAGAGAGATCCAAAATAAGTTATAGATGCCGGGTTAAAGAGAAAGAGGCGGATAAAAGGATAACTTAGATCGTGATTCATAACAATTCAAACCGACAGATAGAAATCGGAAAAAAAAGAAAAGGACAGGAATGCAGATACACAGGCTTATTAAGACATGAATAATGAGCGACACAGTGGACAGTTACATGATACGGGAGACAGTTAGAGAAATGCATTTCATTAGTATCTCAGAATGACAAATATACGTTAAACAATACTCTCCCTTCCCCTGTCCCATTTCTATCTTTCTTTCTAGTTACTTTCTTAATAATGCTTTTACTGTTTCTTTCATTTTCCAGTGGTCTACCTTTATATATTTTTTTTTCTTTCAAGTGATCATTTATACCAAATACAAGCGCAAATTTTACTTTTCAGCTGGACTTTAGAAGAAGTAAATTAAAAATGTAAGGATGTGCGCCCATGGTTGTTCTCTCGGTTCTTTGCAAACCACTAGGAAGAGAATACCAATTGTAAAGAAGGAAGTAATCAAACACAACGCGAGACAATCACATCTAGCAAGCTAAGGCGGTAATGTATCGCGATCCAACCAAACATGGTCAACTTTATGGACTCTCAAGCGCCATTATTGGAAATAGTTAAACACAAAACAATGAGATACTTTGTGACTTGATAACCTAGGAAGGTAGAAAATGTATACCATTGTTGTTTAAAAAAAGGAATATTTGCCTTGCTCTAGCCTGACCACAATTGGGTATGGGTTAGTGACAACGATGGTCTTCGCCAAGTGAGCGGATATTTTGTGTTGTGTTAGATTTCCTTTTGCACACGATTCTTTTTCACAAAAAAGTTATTTATAAAGTTTTTGTTCAGATCGTGACTTTCAGATTTAAAGAATCAACATTTTTCCATGGACCGTCTATAGCCATTAATAATGGTTTCATGTGTTTAAAGAAAAAGCATTTCAAATTGTGCATGTTGCTGTTTGCAAAAAAAGAAAGATTATGGTTAATGTTCTTGGACCGTATATCTTCCTCCTAGCAGCTGCTTCGCACGGCCAATCTAGACGTATGTATCTTATATTTTGTTCCATTTTAACTTAGGATGGAATTTAAACGAAATTAGTCCATATGGTTTATATTTTAATAAAGTTTTATTATAATGTACATATGCTACTAATGTTACAAATACTAATTCTGCTACTACTACTACTACTACTACTACTACTACTACTACTACTACTACTACTACTACTACTACTACTACTACTACTACTACTACTACTACTACTACTACTACTAATACTACTACTACTACTACCACAACTACTACTAATACTACTACTACTACTGCTGCTGCTACTGCTGCTGCTGCTGCTGCTACTGCTCCTCCTCCTACTGCTGCTGATGCTGCTGCTACTACTACTACTACTACTGCTGCTGCTGCTGCTGCTTCTGCTGCTGCTACTACTACTACTACTACTACTACTACTACTACTACTACTACTACTACTACTACTATTACTACTACTACTACTACTACTACTACTACTACTACTACTACTACTACTACTACTATTACTACTACTACCACTACCACTACTAGTTTTTATCTTAATGACAACTGAGATTTCTATAGTGATAACAAATCGAAGCTAACACTGATATACATCAGCTGTAAATTAATTGATTGTTACCGTTTACAGAAATGTTGAAAATTAAAACGCATTGTCAAATATTAATACAGATTTTTTTTATGAGTACACAAGAGCACCATTTTCCATTATACAACTTTTTTCGATTCAGAAAAATACAATGATTGTTTCACAATTGTTTCACTTCTTTTGGTAATTGATATACTCAACTCTTTATTACCCATAAAATTAACAATGCGATGTATATTTTGGTATTTGTTCAAGGGCGTCTTTAACCAGGGGAAAAATTAATCATTCACTGATTTCATGTTTTTAATCCACTTTTACGAATTTTATATTTCAACAACAAAGAATGTGAACATATTGTGTTGTTATTTTTCCCATCAATAATTTAATTAAGTTGTAATTTTTTTATAGTTTTGAAAAAAAATATTCTTTTAATATTTAAGAAACTTTTTACATTACACAAAATACAATAAAATGAAATAACTATGTTTTCATATGTCCTATCTGACTTAAAAAAATAGATTACATAAATGAACCACAGACAGGATCACCATGAAACGAAGCGAAATTTTGCTTGTCCAGCTATCATGAAATATGAGATCTGGGCAAAAATGAGAAAGATGAAATTAGGCACAGAAACAGGCCCAGACAATAATTGACTGGAACCTTTAGAAGCACTTGAAGACTATGGAATTGATAAAATCGCAACGGTGCTCGACGAAATACATGACAAGGATCAGATTCCACCAGACATCTCCAAATCTATGTTTATAGCTCTGCCAAAGAAATTTTAAATCTTAAAATACTTTTAAGAACCATCACAATGTTCCTCAGCAACAAAATCAAACTAGTAATAGTTATAACAAAGTGACAGTGTGGCTTTGTGAAAAGGAAGGTTAAACAAAAGCAATCAACATCTTTTGAACTACAACTGAACGACCTTTGCAAGTTTAAGTTTAGTTTTTTGTGCTATCAAGGCATTTGATAGAAGCCGAAGTCATCTGATAATCACACAGCTAACACAGTTGAAGTTAGATGGAAAAGATTTGCTAGTAAATAAACGTGTATGAAGAACATACAACAGCAATGCGAGTTGATGGAAAAACCGTCTTGTTTTAAAAAAAAAAAGTGTGGTATCAGACAAAGATGATTGCTTTACCCAAATCTTTTTTCTCTGTACAGTAAAAAAAGTTTTCTAAATCTAGAAGGATAATATGAAATGTAAGTAGGAGGGCACAACGTAAACAATTTAATATACGTTGATGACACTGTAAATTGCGAAAAAAAAGTATGGAATACTTGCAACAATTATTAGACTTTCTTAAAGAAGAGAGCAATAAGAGAGGGTTTGTATTGAATAGCAAACAGACAGAAGTAATGGTCGTCTATTAAAAAAAAACCAACAACACAAAAAACAAAAAAAAACAAAAAACAAATAAGGAGTATCCACTAAGCAACATCTTTATCAACGGAAACACACAATCAAAGTGATCAATTCAAATACTTGGGTACTTTAATGTTAAGCAATGAAATTGAATCAAGAAAAGCAAAAGCAAAAAGAATTTCCAGAATATAAATTCGTTACTAAAACAACCTCCATTAACACAAGAAAAGGGCCCTGGGAAAACGGCAGGCGTGATCTCTATTAAACAATTATAACCATTTCAAAGAACTTAGATGCATTAGATAATTTTCCTTTAAAATGTTTTATGGTGTAAATATCATATCTATCACTCTTATTACTTTGGACTTCCACCAATCTGCAATTTAGAAGATGCCTTAGGTTGATAAGCATACACCAACTTCAAGAAAAAACTTATTACTTTTAACTAGGTAGTATAAGTCGTTGTGAAATAGAAAATCTACAATAAAACAGATTCCCAATTTTATTTTTAGATGCAATTTTCTAATGCGTGATGCTCCTTGAGCCTAAATGCCACCATAGATAAAAAAAAGTCATGTTATGTTTACCGATTCTATAATAACTGGGGAAACTGAAGTTATTGACATAAAATGTAAAATAATTATGTTTAATATTTTGAAACACTTAATGCCCATCGAAAATCTCCTCATCAGAAAAACTTCAAAAGTCTTTTTATCTCACTAGTTTCTACGTTTATCAATCAAATATTGATAATAACAAAATTTTTATTCATTGTCATGCTCAGCATACGTCATTAGTCATCAATAAATATTATCTTATATATTGTATTTAAATAACATAATCTATTTAAATAGATACTTATATGAATTCTAATCCGAAGTCATATTACGACTGAACACTGTTTCATTGTTTGTTTGTTTTGAAGGTAGCAGCCAACCATATGCGAGCTAAGCTGAGTGAGAAGGCACTCAATAGTCGTCATGAAAATTTCAACCGGAATATAAGTCAATGAACCTATAATTCTCGAAGAGGACTGACAACTTCAGAAAGCGAAGAGACATCACATAAATAGCTCTTTGGCAGCTTTGAGCTCTAAACTGTATAGAATATTTCCCTCCTATGAGATAGCATAAATCTTACTCTACATTAACTTCCAGCCGAGAGATCTCAGAAATCATTGAGGATATATTTTTTTTACAGCTGTGTAAATCGTATCCCAATTCTAATTTTGTTTAAAGAAAGTGAAAAGCTGTGGTTCCTTCTAATCAAAAAATGTCATTTGTTATTCTAAATTGCTAGATAGAGCACGAGTCCTAGAGACACGAAATATTTAACTATAAATCCTATATCACTGTGCTTGTGTCAAGATATATATGAAATATATTGATTGGTGGTTGTGAAGTTACTTTTCGTAATATCTAGAGAATACTTTGTTTGAACTTCATCACTATCAAACGGTCATGTGAATTACATTTTTTTTAAATTTTTCATCGTATATCAAAGAAAGCACTGATTTTAGGGTGGACTTACGTCTTTTATTTTAACCATACCGTATTGCTGTGAAATTCATTATTATTTCATTTTCATTTAGGTGACTTTAATTCAGAAATATTTCTCTCTTTAATTTTTATTAGTTTGTGATTTTAGGAGCTTTGGTTCTAGCTGCCCAAGCCGCTGTAGCAAACACTGTTATGGATCAAATTATGCCTGTGATCAAGTCACTGGGATATGTAATGACGGCTGTGATCGAGGATATTACGGACACACATGTCGAAGTGAGTGCAGCAGAAACTGTGCTAGAAATGACAACGCCTGTGAGCGCTTCACAGGGAAATGTCTTGAAGGCTGTAAACCTGGATATTTCGGAGACAAATGTTTTAACAACTGCAGCAGGAACTGCGCTGGACCAAACAATGTGTGTAGCCGTAGTACCGGAGTATGTAACGCAGGCTGTGAACAAGGGTACACAAAAGACAAGTGTGATCAAAGTGAGTAAGGATAAGACCTAGAAGAAACAACCCATGCAGTAATTGTATATCAGTATTTTGCTATTGTATTTGGAACTGAGCTGTTGATGAATTTAACACCTGGATTTCTAATTATTTCAGAGTTCATGGTGGTCCTTTATATAATCGACAATGGCTGATTATTAACCTATATATATTTTTTAGTTTGCGAAGACACTTATCAAACAAGGTATTTTATCTCTTTCATTTAATATCAATGAATTGGCCTGATATGAGAAAGTGTAATAGAATTAACATCTAGTCTGTGTTATTCCAGTTTTAACAGAGTTGATAATGCACTAAAATTCTGTGTTTTTCCCAAAGAACCAATAATATTTAATGTCTCTGACGTTAGTATTTAACTAATGAAAAGAACAAAAATTACATTTATATCAAGGTTGAGAAAGACTTAATACGCACCAAATTTACCTAAAACAGAACAAATTTCAGAAGCAATAATTGCTTTCTATTTCTTCAAAAATGTTTAAATTTAGTCTATTGTCTAAATTTTTGGTATCTAAAGATAGAATCAATAAAACTTTTCTTGATATCAATTGATAGTTTACATTTTCTTTCTAAGTTTCTGAAATTCATAGATATTCTCGTTCAAACTTACCTAAACTGCTTTTTACAAGAAAGAACTCATATTCATGCATTGTCATTGGTTTGCTTATGAATTTTCCAATCAAAATAATTGGTGCTATCAGATTCTATAAATCTTTTATTTTTCCTCTCGTAACATTTTTTTTTTAATTTTAACTAAGAATATCGATGTGTCTCTCTATTCTGCAGAATGCTCAAAAGGTCTCTTTGGTAAAGAATGTTCAAAGACATGCAGTGACCACTGTGCTGGAGGTAGACATCTCTGCCATCATGTCACTGGTACTTGTGACCTGGGTTGTGATCCAGGATATCAGGGCAATTTATGTTCACAAGGTGAATATATCAAAGCTAAGAATTACTTTAACTGTTGGTATATATTTTCTTAATTGTTAGTTATGTGATCATGTTATACTAAAATACTGTTCAACAACTGTTCGTAAAATTTCTATTTTAGTTGTAAGTATCCTGTAATTTATCTACTTAAATGGATGATAAATGTATTTTAAATTATTTTCCTGTGATTTTTAAGCGGTTGTAAATTTAAAGAAGGGGACATGATTTATACCTGTCAGGTCTGACAGAGGAAAGGAATGCTTGATTTGCGAAGAATGCACGTTGATACTCTACGTAAGGCTGAATCGTTGGTAAACAATTGTTACATGTTCTGGAAAATTCTTTGATCTTCGACTTTAAAAAAGAACGATTTAAAATGGCAACTGATTTCCGTTTTTGTAAAATTCATTGTTTTTCCTCTTTGTTGTGCTGCTAGAATACCGACTAGTATTATTATGGTATTTTTTTGATTTTCATGAAACAAGCCGTGTAAATCTAGCCATACTCTATTAAAACGAGAAAAGTCCCTCGTTGTATTTTGTTTTTTGGGTAAGATGGACAGAGCTTGAGAAACTTTGCATTAAATAAATCAGATTTCTCAGCCCAGCGAAATATACGGGAAAAAATTATTGTGGCAATGTTATCAGAGAACTGTGGAAAATATCGTGTTGTTAGTTAATGAATGTCCCTTTTTTAAATTAAAACATAACTTGAAAAAAAAAGAAAAATATAAATCCAACAAATAAACTGCTCTTCACAGAAGCAAGAAATGTATCCCAAAAATGTAAAGGTTTAACAGTGTTAATAAGGCAACTACTAATGAAAGTATAATATGATTGTATGAATAAGCATATTGCATCAGGACTAAAAATTTAGCAAACATAATTTTGAGCCTTTATTCTGATATATATTTCTCTCAGAATGCAATGACAAAACATGGGGTCAGAATTGTAGTCAGAATTGTGATGCAAAGTGCAAGAAGAACAGCTGTAATCACGTGACAGGAGAATGCTACGGATGTGTCGATGGTTACCGCGGCAGAGACTGTAATAGCGGTCGGTTTACACGTCATGGTTTTATATGTGTGGTGTATGTTTATTTGCAGTTTGTAATAAGTTGTTGCGTGTATCTCCCTTGCGTCATGTTGTAAGACCAATACATCTTATTTTTTTTTACATAGTGTGTGATACGTTCATTATCGGGAAGCCTCCCTTTGATACTAAATTATATGAAAACTGCCGAATAATCACCTCAGAAATAAAGCAAGTATTTGGCTATTTTGTGCATACTTGTTAAACAATCCACGTGGCATGGGTGCAACTAAGTGTTGAAATGATTTGAGATAAACTTTTGAATATTTCATTAGAAAAAAAAATTCCATGTTTCCCAAAATCCGGTTCCTACACTCTTCTTATGAAAAACGTATTAATTTTTTTTAGGCAATAAATTCGTTTTTTAGGTTTTTCAAGAAACTCGATAGCAAAAGTAAACCAATATTGGATAATATTAAATGTTTCTAATGTCTTTTACTTTAACAAATTTTTACATTTTTGTGTGACATATCGGTCTATGTAAACGACCCAAAGCAGGTTTCTCTCTCTAGATTTCCTTATGGTTGCTTGCTTACGCCCATAAAGATATGATTAAAAATACTCGATTACATATTTAAAATATATATATAAGCCCATATATATATATATATATATATATATATATATATATATATATATATATATATATTAAAGGTTGAGCTGCCAAACAGGTCTAGATTGTATAGAATCTTCATCTAAACTGAAACAGAATTTTAGCTCAGATCCGTGGCAATAGGCTAATTCCTTGTGTGATTTTTTTAATGTTTGTTCTTTAAATTGTGTGGCAAACAACACTGTTTGCTTCGTACTTGGTTGTTTCTTGTGACCACATAACCAATGTTAGGTCAATGTAGATGCCATTCACCCTTTTAAACCACGAAATTATGAAACCAGGTACCGATTGGTTAGCTCAAAAAAAGAACGAGACTATAACACTTTCACCTAAAAAAAAAGGTGTATATCATTCAAGCCCTTTTAAAAAAATGATAATATCCAGAAATTTCCGAAACAATGTATTATTTTATTCTGCTTACCTAAGAAACCAGTCCCGTCCTTCTCTTAAGTAACGGTTCAAGTTGGACATCAAATTTTCAGCCTTGTTGCCTTACATGTATTTTTTGTACTTATCAATCTCCTCACACCTAGGTAGACAAAAATATTACTGAGCAGTTGTCAAAATGGTTAATATTTCTATTAAGTGAAACGTATAATGTATGTTGCGTGAGAAAAGTAAACAAAAGACCAAATATCGTTAACTGGATTGATCGAGTGCTTTTAGCCTCAATATAAAATATAAGTCATCGCTTCAATCATCCAAGATCAGAGCCAGGCGCCAATGCATTCACTGTTGAGCGGAATACTGACTGCTATCACGGTAGGACAAATAATCACAATAATAGGTATATCCTAGGGCCACCTCCAGCGCTGTTGCTTGCTTCAATTCTTAACTGACTGCTACACAAATAGATATATTAAATTACTGCTAGATTGCAGCATTTCTTTTTTGATGAATATTCAAATAATGATATGTTAAGTTACTTCGGATCATTAAATAAGCGAAATGCTCTAATACTACTAAAGATTGTTATGAATTCTGAGTATACATTTATGAGCAAGTGATGGATAAATTTTCTTTTCTCAATGATTACATTAGGTATCCAGAATTAGATCTCGCTCTACAAGGAACAAATATTATTTCATCACCTGTTAAAGGTTTTCAAAAGGTCAAACTTTCAAAATGTTTAATGACCTGAAATTCAAAATTATAACATGTTCTAGTTTTTATTAAAGCTTTCGTTCAAATACATTTCAGATTAAAACTCAATGATTGAGTTGCCATCAATTGTGGCTTTTTACATGAAGTTTGCTTTCTGCAAAAAATTAAGATTGCATTAATTATTGCTACCTTTGTCTTTTACTTTAACAATTGTAACATAGATCTTTTTTTGACATTTTAGTTGAAAGCTAATGCGCTAAAGCAGGTTTCTTTTTCTAACGTTTCTTAAGGTTACTTTTTTATCGAATGGGTTGCACAACAAGAAAAAACATGTATTTTTCACTGTCGACATAGTTATTACTGCAAATTATAATGTATGTGTGCACCTTTCAACAAAAACTTTACTTTTGGAAAATAGTCACTCTTCCAATAAACCTTCAACCTTTGTGAAACATCGAATGAATGTATCTTATACCGGTCATAAAGCCCATTTTTAAACGGTACGTAGTATTAGATGGAAGAAATAAACTTTGGTTACCTCCCTTTTTTAGAACCATCACAAATCTCGATGTAGATTTGTTTTAGAACGTCAGGATTGATCTGCAATCGAAGTCTTGGTAAGGCCAGGAAAAAATGGGGTTCTCATAAAATAACTGTACCTAGAAACTTCGAATTCAACAGGTTTTCTAACTAAAGTCATATCTCAGTCATCCTCTTATGATTTTGATGTTACCAAAATCCGTTAGCGAAGATATTACTTTCACGCTATGGCTTGTTACGTTCTACTCGTAAATTGAACAAAAAACAATAAAAATAAAATAGTGTCAGCCTTTTCCCCCTCAGAATGCAAATCTAGCTACTCTTTATTTTACAATAATAATTATCAAGTATAAATTAGCAAATACAAATATCTTTATGGTTTTGCATCATTTGGAGCATTTTCCATAAAATTAATATGTTTTATTAGCAATAAAAAATATCTAAAAAGATTAAAGGCGCACGTAAGTACTTCTTTACCGTATTGGCGTGATATTCTTAGATTCATGCATGAAACCATTGGTCTGAGGGATGTCCTGCAAACTGAGCGATTTAGCTCCATTTCTTACAATTACTGTTATGTATGTGATCTTTGTCTTGTACAATCGATTAAGAATTCTACAAGGTCGTATACGTAGAAATAAAGATGCATTGTAAGAGAAATATGCAAAATTATTAAAACAGAAAATTTCAGGTAGCATTTGAGATCAAAATGAGATCGGTTTTAACTGAAGAAAGAATTTAAATAATATTAGCAGAGACACATTGTTTCTGGATTTGTTCACGTGTGTCTTTTTTTGTGTGGAAATAAATCTTATACACACAGTATTTTAACCTTTAAGGCATTGTGAATGAACTAGTAATTTTTTTTTGGTTTAAGCCGTAAACACACAGTCAAGATCATTCTTTATAATCATCTACATATATATATGTAATAATCTGATGCTCTTATTTTCTTATCGACCTTTGATATTTTATGAATCCTGTAAATTTAGAGATAAATTAAAAACATAATTACATTATTTTCTTGCAAATGGTTTAAATTTAGAGACTTCATTATTTTAAATTCGAATGTTGAAACTGAAAGATATAGGGCTTACGTGTAGATGAGATCTCTCACCAAAATATACTCTATGGAGCTCAAAATAAAACTTCATTTTTATAATAATCACATTTTTTATAAACGTGTTAGCGCCAGTTCGATTTCATTTTAAGTTAACACAAACTGGAAAGACCAATAATAAAAAAAATCGGGTTGACAAAAAGTTGCTTAACAAATTATATTGTGAAATATGTCCAAGTTTTCTTTCAGGTAAAACTTTCAATCTTCTTCTTTAAATTTCAATCATTCCAAGTATTTTAATCATGCTTTTTTGCTTGTTTGTTTGTTTGTTTGTTTTAAATTAGAGTGCCACAAAGGCTTCTACGGTGAAGGTTGTAACAAAACCTGCAGTGAACACTGTGGAGGGGACCTAAACTCTTGTCACCATGTCAACGGTTCTTGTAACCAGGGCTGTGATCCAGGGTACACGGGATCTTTATGTATACAGGGTGAGACAAATGTAGTCGTTGGAAAGAAACAATATTTTATTGAAACGTGTTTCCAAATGAAATTGACTAACATGGCTGATAGTGTGTCTTAAAAAAGTTTTAGAAATTTTTGAACATCGAACGTGTTTTCAACAGTTCTTTTTACTTGTCTTAAAAAATGGAGGAAAAAAAATCACTTATCTAAGGAATTCTGAAAGACCTGTCTGCCCAACAAAAGAAAAACACTTATTTTTACAGCAGATCTTTTAAACAAAACTTGCAGGGAACACTGTTTCAGCAGATTTTACACCCTATCATCATGTTAACAATTCTTCAAAACCTTATGAGTGATCCAGGATTTCAAAATCATTTTTATCTTAATGACAACTGAGATTTCTATAGTGATAACAAATCGGAGTTAATGTACATCAGTTGTAAATTAATTAATTGTTACTAATTACAGAAATGTTGAAAAATAAAACGTATTGTCAAATATTAATGCAGTTTTTTTTGGTCAGTACACAAGAGCACCATTTTCCATGATTACAACTTTTTTCGATTCAGAAAAATACAATGATTGTTTTCACAATTTTTGTTTCACTTCTTTTGAAAATTGGTGCACTCAATTCTTTATTACCCATAAAATTAACAATGCAAATATATGTTGGTATTTTTTTGAGGACGTTTTTAACTAGGTGGGAAAAATAATCATTCACTGATTCCAGGTTTTTTTCATCCATTTTTATGAAATTTATATTTCAGCAGCGAAGAATATCAATATATTGTGTTGTTATTTTCCCATCAATAATTTAATTTAGTCGTAAATTTGTTATAGTTTTCAAAAAAAAATTCTTTTAATATTTAAAAAATTTTTTACATTACATAAAATTCATAAAGAAACTCACAAAGATACAATAAAATGAAATTGCTATGTTTTCATATGTCCTATCTAATTTAAAAAAAGAGAGGTGTAACGATTAGATATTGTTATAATAAAAATAATTAAATTAAAACAAAACTTAGATAACATTCTTAACTTTAATTATATTCGAATATATTCATCTGGTTAAAAAAGTGGGTTTTAATGGAAATCTAGAGAGTTGAGCTTGTGTTCATCTACTTCGATGTGTGTGTCCCCTTTGAGAAAGTAAACAGCACCACTAGTCCCCTAGCACTGAGCAGTCTAAAATACTGGTGATATGTGTGTAGCAATGCCCAGTGTCAGTGCGGTTGTGATACGCCACAGAGTTCCACCTAGCACTGGCATTGTGATCAGTGGAAACGCGGAGGCAGACGAACAGTTCGGCCCGAACGTCTTGAGCGAGATTCCGGTCGTGCTGATGTATTCTCGAGCTCGAGTGTCTTCTCCTGGGGTGCTGGCTCTGCTGGTTGGAGTGGCGGACGTCCACGTCGCGGCGGTTGCGCTACTGTTATCGGGCCGGTGAGGTCCACATGAGCTGGCTTCAAGCGGTAGACCTCGCGACCTCCAACCATGATGCGGAAAGTTTTGTCACCTGAAGTGATCAACCGGAAGGGCCCGTCGTATGGACGCTGGGAGGGACCACGGTGACCATCATGGCGAATGAAAACAAACTTTGCATCACGGAGCGATTGCGGTACAACGGATGGCGGTGATAACTTGTGGTGGGCAGTGGCAAAAGGCCATGAGTTCTTAAATTTTGTGTAGAAAAGGTCATTAGGGGTACAAAATGGTCGGAACTTTGAAGTAGGGTCTCTAAATTCTTCCGGAACAGTCAAAGGTGTTCCGTAGACACGCTCAGCGGCAGAAAAACCAATATCCTCTTTGGGGGTAGTTCTTAGACCCAAAAAGACCGATGGCAACTCGTCTACCCAGTTAGGCCCCTGTAGACGGACTTTGAGCGCTGCTTTCAACGTTCTGTGGAACCGACAAGGCCGTTGGACTGTAGATGATAAGCCGTGGTCCTGTGAAGTTATACTCCAAGCTGTTGGGCTATTTCATTCCAAAGTGCTGATGCGAATTGGGGGCCTCTGTCTGAAGTTAAATCCAGGGGGACTTCGAAACGAGAAATTCAATGCATGATGAGGGCCCTTGCACAGTCGGTGGTTGAAATGCTCCTCAAGGGTATCGCCTCAGGCCAGCGCGTGGTTCTTTCAATGATGGTTAGCAGGTGTGAAAAACCCTCCGAAGGGGGCAACGGTCCAACAAGAACAATGTGCAAGTGGCTAAATCTTTTCGATGGGACTGGTATAATGATCACTGGCGAGTGCACATTTGATTGGATTTTAAATTTCTGGCATGCAAGGCATTCTTGTGTCCATTGGCTAACCTGTTTTTTTTTAGACCATGCCAGACGAACTTTTGTGACACCAAATTCACGGTTGATTTTCGACTTGGGTGTGCAAGGTAATGAAATGTTTCGAAAACTGGCGTTGGAAACTACGGGGGACTAATGGGCGAGGGAGGCGTCGCACAGTAACGTGGAGTTGTGGATTTGGTAAGGCATGATTTGAAGACCTGTGATAGCTGTCTGGAAATCCTTTACCTCTGCGTCTTCTGCTTGTTCAGCTGCCATAGCGCCATAGTTTATTCCAAGGATGCCATTGCTGAGAGCAGCTCGTGACAGACAGACAGCCACCACTTGGATTTTCCAGCAACATGACGGATGTATGTTGAGAGCTCTGAAATGAAAACGAGGTGACGCTCTTGGCGCGCTGTCCTTGGATCTGAAAGTTTTTACATTGTACCCACAAGCGGTTTGTGGTCGGTGCATGCAGTAAACGGCCTCCCCTCTAGAAAGAACCTGAAGTGTCTGATTGCTAGGTACAGCCCCAACAGCTCTCGATCGAGAGTGCTATACTTCTTCTCGGGCGGACCAAGTCGTTTGCTAAAGAAGGCAAGAGGTTGCCATACTCCTTGCACATACTGCTCAAGTACTGCCCCAACTGCTTGTTCGGAGGCATCATAGGTAAGGGAAATATGTGCCTCGGGTTCAGGATGGCTGAGCATGGTGGTTTCTGATAAAGCTGCTTTAATTGATGTGAAAGCGTTGTCCATTTCTGCTGTCCAGCTGAGAACGTGCCGAGATGTTGACTTTTGTAGCGCGCAGTGAAGCGGGACAAGAAGTGACGCGACCTGGGGAATGAACCTGTGGTAGAAGTTGATCATCCTTAGAAATTCCTGTAGGCCTTTGCCTGTGGATGGCTTTGGGAAATCTTCTATTGCTTTGACCTTTGATGACAGTGGGGTGGACCCAAATTGAAAAATTTGGTGGCCAAGGAAAGCAAGGGACTTTAGTCCGAATAGACATTTTTCGAGTTTGATTACCAGCCCAGCATCCTGAAGACGGTTGCACACTGAGCGAATATCTTGTAAATGTTATTGTTCTGACGAGTTTGCCACTAATATGTCATCGAGGTAGACAAATGCACAGGTCAAACCCTGCAGTACAGTGTTCATCAAACGCTGAAATGTTTGAGCAGCATTTTTGAGGCCGAATGGCATGCGCAGGAATACAGACCAAAGGGAGTAATAATAGCTGTTTTGGATATGTCGTCAGGAATCTGGTGGTATCCGAGCACCAGATCTATCTTCGAGATGATGGTTTTGCCAGCTAACTAAGCAGCAAAACCCTGGATGTGGGGAAATGGGTAGCGGTCTGGCGTTGTTGCGTCATTAAGGCGGCGATAATCCCCGCAAGGGCGCCACCCACCATTGGGTTTTGCTACAATGTAAAGTGGTGATGCCCAAGGGCTGTTTGACTTTCTGATTATCCCTATTTGTTCCATCTCAAGGAATTCCTTCTTTGCTACGGCCAATCTATCAGGAGCTAGACGCCGAGCCCGTGAGTGGACTGGTGGACCTATGGTACAAACGTGATGCTGTACACCGTGCTTGACAGCGTCTGAGGAAAACGGCGGTTGAATTCATGCAGGGAATTTTTGAAGGACTTTACGAAATTTGTTGCTGTCTTGTTCTATAGGTGCTAGTTCAGTCTTCGTTACTTACTGGTAAAGCATGGAGAAGACAGATATGTGTCTGCCTCAAAGAGCCGTTGGCCGTTTAGATCCACTAGCAAATTGTGGCGACGGAAAAAATCAGCACTTAGCAATGGACGTTTCATATCTGCAATGATGAGTCGAGCATCGTAGGTGGTCTCGTTAAAACGTAACGAGACGTTCCAGGCGCCATATTTTGGAATGCTTGTTCCGTTTGCTGCCTGTAAGTGAGGATCACCCTGAATATATATATATATATATATATATATATATATATATTGTTTTACATGCAACGTCCGTTGGGTTTTTTATATTTGTCTTACATTTCTTCAGAGCTTCAACAATCTTCTTATCTTCATTTACGTCTCTGTTTACTTCATCTTACTTAGTTTTGGAAAACACATCCTAGCATGTTGGTGTCCCCCGATTTGGAAAAGAGGGCATGAAAAATTATTTTATAGATAGAATAATGTTTTTATATGCGATGCACCCTGAACCATAAACAGATAACTATATGATCCTGGTAAACTCTAATGATTGACCATCAACTTCTCCCTCGTTGCTTTCTGTCCTCCCTGTAAAATGGGCAGAGCTTGAGAGATGTTTAGGTGCACGATTCAGGTTTCTCAGTGAATTAAATCATCCAAATTGTGGCAATACTATGAGAGACCTGTGAAATGCATCAGGTTATAATTGTATTTAAATCTCCCACTATCTTTGAATTAAACATAACTTAAACAGAAAAATGAACAATTTATACTGCTCTCTTCAAAAGTTACTAATACAGCGCAGCAATGCAAATGTTTTTCAGAAATATCAAAGCAAGTACACGTGGAACAAAAAATATAATTTCATAAACTTATGAAAGGTAGATTTACAAATTCAGTAAACCATTGTTTACATTTTGAGACGAAGAAACATTGATGCAATTTATCAAATGTGTATCAGACTTTGGGCTGATCTGTTGGCTTTGTTTATCTACAGGAATGAAAATATACACAGCCAGTTACTCGATTCATCCGTAGAAAATAAGTCCTGAAGTCCGATAGTAAAAAAATTGCAAAATGTTTAATCCAACACAAGAAGTTGACTCTATAACCACTGTACATTGAATTACTGCTCACAAAAAGTTGACTTTTAAACTGACTGAAGGTAGACTGACTAGACACTAAATCTTATCGAATTATCTAGAAAAAGAAAACCAAAGTTCATAAGAGAATATTCTACTTTCTAAGTTTATCAAATGTATAGATATTCTCGTTGAAACTTGAACTTCTTTTTACAAGGAAGAACTCATATTCATACATTCTCAATGGTTTGCTTAAAGAATTTTCCAATCAAAATAATTGGTGATATCAGATTCTATAAAATCTTTTATTTTTCCTCTTGCAACATTTTTTTTTAAATTTTAACTATGAATATCGATTTGTCTCTATATTCTGCAGAATGCGCAAAAGGTCACTATGGTAAAGAATGTTCAAAGACATGCAGTGACCACTGTGCTGGAGATCTCTGTCATCATATCACTGGTACTTGTGACCTGGGTTGTGATCCAGGATATCAGGGCGATTTATGTACAAATGGTGAGGTTATCAAGGCTATCAAATATCTTAACTGTTACTAGATATTTGTATAATAGATAATTATGTGATACTGCTAAACTAAAATGATTGTTAATCAAACGAACCAAAGACTTCTCAGATCAGAGCCAGTTCTAAGGAGCGAAAATAAGACAGCCCTTCCCTCGGCTAGCCTGTGGGAGATCTTTGGGCAAGTGACCACCACAGCCACACTCCCATCAGGTCACGATAAAGCCATGAAAAGTAGCTGATGGATGAGTGCTAGGCAACATATAAGATGTCACTTATGGCAAAACACTCAAGCTGGGCAATCAAATGACTCCAGTTTATGGGGCAACAGTTTAAGACATCAGCTCAGCACGTGCATCGCTCCTGTAGAAGGCAATTGTTACCCACTATAGGTATCTTTGAGAAGATCAATCATACCAAAACACAATATTTTATTCAAGACAGAAAATAAACGACGTTTTTGAAAGGTCTGAGACTGGCAGGATAGTCTCGCCCGATCCGGGTTGTCATATGCCGCAGGTGACACCTGATCGTTATCAGTTTTTGCGCGCAATATAAAATTTAATCAAATAAGGTAACAGAAAATGTGACAGCAATGCCACAGCAAGGAGAGTAAGATAATATCAAACAAGGAACAAAAAGGATATAAATTAATACTCTAGGCATTAAGGTAGTCAGATGCCAAACCGCAGGCAAGATAATACAAGGAACGCTTGAAATATTCTACTCAAGAGGTACAGATCAAGAGGGAAAAAATGTTATTATGTTAGAGCAAGGCATTGAAAAAAACCAGTCAAATGCTATCGAGCACTATCCAGTTTAGTTTTAATTTTAAAGATTGCAGGAAATCTATAGGATCATCTTAATATCATTCAAACATCCCCACTAACATCAATTACTGTAGTAGCGATGAGGACCTAGAAATATTTTTATGAAGATCAAGAGCAAGCAAAAGCACTATTCAGACAGCAAGACTATGTATTATTATTATTGGGCGATTTTAATGCAAATTTAGAAGGGAGAGAAGGAAATGAAGTTGGGTCTCGTTAACTGCGCAGCAATAACATACGAGGAGAGACACTAGTTGAGTTGTGTCGTACCAACAACTTTATTTTCGTAAACCCATGATTTCAGCAACGTTCAAAAAGAAAATGGACGGAAAAGCTCAGGCGATGGAAGCAAAATAAAAAAAATACAACAGACTTTTCACATCTTGCGCTTTTCTCAGGAAAGACCAACCCTGATACACTGTTATAATGATGATGTTCCAGTGACTGCTAAATTCAAACTGATTGTCAAGAAAACCCAAAATAAACCAAAAAAAAACCCAACTTGATTTGGCTTTATTTAAATCTAACAGGATCCATCTAGAGAAGTAACATGTAGTTGATCAAAATAAATTTGAAGTTTAAGGAGAAATGGATAAAGTGGACCAACAATGGGCAAAGTAAATGAAGCAGTTCGTTCAAGAAGCAACAGCAGAACAAATACCTAGAATCGATAGGAAAACGAAACAAAAGTGAATGGATGATTATATTTTGGGTCTTTAGAAAAAAGGAAGCAAGTAAACAATAATAGAGAAAAATGCAAAACCTTGCATAAGGACATTAGAAAAATAATGTGATGAAGAAAAAGTGATCAACGTCAAGTGCAGAAACATCGCAATATACCTCGTAAGCACAGAGCACACAGTATACAAAACCATTTAAGAAAATTTAGAATGAATAAAACTGCTCATCTAAAGATGTCTTCAGTTAGAAAAAAGAATATAATTTTGAAAAAAGGTAAAATAAAATTCCTAGGCTGATGAGCAGTTTACATAAATGAACCACAGACAGGATCACCATGAAACGAAGCGAAATTTTGCTTGTCCAGCTATCATGAAATATGAGATCTGGGCAAAAATGAGAAAGATGAAATTAGGCACAGAAACAGGCCCAGACAATAATTGACTGGAACCTTTAGAAGCACTTGAAGACTATGGAATTGATAAAATCGCAACGGTGCTCGACGAAATACATGACAAGGATCAGATTCCACCAGACATCTCCAAATCTATGTTTATAGCTCTGCCAAAGAAATTTTAAATCTTAAAATACTTTTAAGAACCATCACAATGTTCCTCAGCAACAAAATCAAACTAGTAATAGTTATAACAAAGTGACAGTGTGGCTTTGTGAAAAGGAAGGTTAAACAAAAGCAATCAACATCTTTTGAACTACAACTGAACGACCTTCGCAAGTTTAAGTTGAGTTTTTTTGTGCTATCAAGGCATTTGATAGAGGCCGAAGTCATCTGATAATTACACAGCTAACACAGTTGAAGATAGATGGAAAAGATTTGCTAGTAAATAAACGTGTATGAAGAACATACAACAGCAATGCGAGTTGATGGAAAAACCAGCTTGTTTAAAAAAAATATAGTGTGGTGTCAGACAAAGATCTTTGCTTAAACCAAATCTTTTCTTTCTGTACAGTAAAAAAAGTTTTCTAAATCTAGAAGGATAATATGAAATGTAAGTAGGAGGGCACAACGTAAACAATTTAATATACGTTGATGACACTGTAAATTGCGAAAAAAATGTATGGAATACTTGCAACAATTATTAGACTTTCTTGAAAAAGAGAGCAATAAGAAAGGGTTTGTATTGAATAGCAAAAAGACAGAAGTAATGGTCGTCCATTTAAAAAAAAACAACAAAACAAAACAAATAAGGAGTATCCACTGAGCAACATCTTTATCAACGGAAACACACAATCAAAGTGATCAATTCAAATACTTGGGTACTTTAATGTTAAGCAATGAAAATGAAGCCAGAAAAGCGAAAGCAAAAAGAATTTCCAGAATATAAATTCGTTACTAAAACAACCTCCATTAACACAAGAATAAGGGCCTTGGGAAAACGGCATGCGTGATCTCTATTAAACAATTATAACCATTTCAAAGAACTTAGATGCATTAGATAATTTTCTTTTAAAATGTTTTATGGTGTAAATATCATATCTATCACTCTTATTACTTTGGACTTCCACCAATGTGCATTTTAGAAGACGCCTTAGGTTGATAAGCTAACACCAACTTCAAGAAAAAACTTATTACCTTTAACTAGGTAGTATAAGTCGTTGTGAAATAGAAAGTCTACAATAAAACAGATCATCCAATTGTATTTTTTAAATGCGATTTTATAATGTGAGATGCACCTTGAGCCCAAATGCCACCATAGATAAAAAAATCATGTTATGTTTACCGATTCTATAATAACTGGGGAAACTGAAGTTATTGACATAAAATGTAAAATAATTATGTTTAATATTTTGAAACACTTAACGCCCATCGAAATTCTCCTCATGAGAAAAACTTCAAAAGTCTTTTTATCTCACTAGTTTCTACGTTTATCAATCAAATATTGATAGTAACAAAGTTTTTATTCATTGTCATGGTCAGCATACGTCATTAGTCCTCTATAAATAACGATCTTGTATATTGTATTTAAATAACATAATCTATTTAACTAGATACTTATATGAATTCTAATCATATAGGTAGCAGCCAATCATATGCGGGCCAAGCTGAGTGAGAAGGCACTCAATAGTCGTTATAAAAAAATTCAGACGGAAAATTAGTCAATGAACCTATAACTCTCGAAAAGGACTGACAAATTCAGAAAGCCAGGAGACATCACATGATTATCTCTTTGGCAGCTTTGTGCTCTAAACTGTATAGAATATATCCTTCCCATGAGAAATAGCATAAATCTTACTGTACATTAACTTCCAGCCGAGAGATCTCAGAAATCATTGACGTTATATATTTTTTACAGCTATGTAAAGCCTATTTCAATTCTAATTTTGTTTAAAGAAAGTGTAAAGCTGTGGTTTCTTCTAATCAAAAAATGTCATTATTTATTCTACATTGCCAGATAGAGCATGAGTCCTAGAGACACGAACTGTAAACCATAAATCCTATATCACTGTGCTGTGTCTATATATATATATATATATATATATATATATATATATATATAATATATATTTATTGCTAGTTGTGAAGTTACTTTTCGTAATATCTAGAGAATGCTGTGTTTGAACTTCATCACTATCAAACGGTTATTGGAATTACATTTTTTTTGGAATTATTTATCGTAAATCAAAGAAACAACTGATTTTAGGGTGGACTTACGTCTTTTATTTTAACCATACCGTACTGCTGTGAAATTCATCATTATTTCATTTTCATTTAGGTGAATTTAATTCAGAAGTATTTCTTTCTTTAATTTTTATTAGCTTGTGATCTTGGGAGCTTTGGTTCTAGTTGCTCAAGCCGCTGTAGCAAACACTGTTATGGATCAAATAATGCCTGTCATCATGTCACTGGGATATGTTATGACGGCTGTGATCGAGGATATTACGGACACAAATGTCGAAGTAAGTGCAGCAGAAACTGTGCTAGAAATGACAACGCCTGTGAGCGCTTCACAGGGAAATGTCTTGAAGGCTGTAAACCTGGATATTTCGGAGACGAATGTTTGAACCACTGCAGCAGAAACTGCGCTGGACCAAACAATGTGTGTAGCCGTAGTACCGGAGTATGTAACGCAGGCTGTGAACAAGGGTACACAAAAGACAAGTGTGATCAAAGTGAGTAAGGATAAGACCTAGAAAAAACAACCCATGCAGTAATTGTATATCAGTATTCTGCTATTGTATTTGGAACTGAGCTGTTGATGAATTTAACACCTGGATTTCTAATTATTTCAGAGTTCATGGTGGTCCTTTGTATAATCGACAATGGCCTGATTTTTAACCCATATATATTTTTTAGTTTGCGAAGACACTTATCAAACAAGGTATTTCATCTCTTTCATTTAATATCAATGGCTTGGCCTGATGTGAGAAAGTGTAATGGAATAACCATCTAGGATGTGTTATTCCAGTTTTAACAGAGTTTATAATGCACTAAAATTCTGTGTTTTTCCCAGAGAAACAATAACATGAAATTATCTGAAGTTAGCATTTAACTAATGAAAAGAACAAAAATTTACCTAAAACAGAACAAATTCAAAAGCAATAATTGCTTTCTATCTCTTCAAAAAATGTTTAAATTTAGTCCATAGTCTAAATTTCTGGTATCTAAAGATAGCCTCAATAAAACTTAACTTGCCATCAATTGATAATTTACATTTTCTTTCCAAGTTTCTGAGATTCATAGATATTCTTGTTGAAACTTACCTAGTACTGCTTTTTACAAGAAGGAACTCATATTCATGCATTGTCATTGGTTTGCTTAAAGATTTTTAGAATCAAAATAATTGGTACTATCAGATTCTATAAATCTTTTAGTTTTCCTCTCGCAACATTTTTTTTTAATTTTAACTAAGATTATCGATGTGTCTCTCTAATTCTGCAGGATGCATAAAAGGTCACTTTGGTAAAGAATGTTCAAAGACATGCAGTGACCACTGTGCTGGAGGTAGACATCTCTGCCATCATGTCACTGGTACTTGTGACCTAGGTTGTGATCCAGGATATCAGGGCAATTTATGTTCACAAGGTGAATATATCAAAGCTAAAAATTACTTTAACTGTTGGTATATATTTTCTTAATTGTTAGTTATGTGATCATGCTATACTAAAATACTGTGAAGGAAAAATAATGAGCGACTGTTAGTAATTTTCCTCTTTTAGTTGTAAGTTTCCTATAATTGTTCCTATTTAAATGGATGATAAATGCATTTTAAATTATTTTCCTGTGATTTTTCAATAGTTTGTGAATGTAAAGAAGGAGGCATTATGAATTACACCTGTCAGGTCTGACAGAGGAAAGGAATGGTTGAATTACAAAGAATGCGCGTTGATACTCTACGTAAGGCTGAATCGTTGGTAAACAATTGTTACATGTTCTGGAAAATTCTTTGATCTTTGACTTTAAAAAATTACGATTTAAAATGGCAACTGATTTCCATTTTTGGAAAATTTATTGTTTTTCCTCTTTGTTGTGCTGCTACATTACCGACTAGTATTATTATGATAATTTTCTGATTTCCGTGTAAATCTAGCCATATTCTATTGAAACGAGAAAAGTCCCGCGTTATATTTTGTTTTTTTTTTTTTGGTAAGATGGACAGAGCTTGAGAAACTTTGCATTAAATAAACCAGATTTCTCAGCTCAGCGAAGTATACGGATAAAATTATTGTGACAATGTCATCAGACAACTGTGGAAAATATTAGGTTCTTTTTTAATGAATGTCCCTTTTTTAAATTAAAATATAACTTGTTTGTTCCTTACATTGTGTGGCAAATAACACTGTTTGCTTCGTACTTGGTTGTTTCTTGTTACCACATAACCAATGGTTTGGTCAATTTAGATGCCATTCACCCTTTTAAACCACGAATTTATGAAACCACGTACCGATTGGTTAGCTCAAAAAAGAGAACGGGACTATAACGCTTCCACCTAAAAAAAAAAGTTAAATATCATTCAAGCCCTTTAAAAAATATTAATATCCAGAAATTTCCGAAAAAATATATTATTTTATTCTGCTTACCTAAGAAACATTTCCCGTCCTTCTCTTAAGAAAAAGTTCAAGTTGGACATCTAATTTTCAGCCTTGTAACCTTACATGTATTTTGTGTACTTATCAATCTCCTCACACCTAGGTAGACAAAAATACCAATGAACAGTTGTCAAAACGGTTAATATTTCTATTAAGTGAAACGCACATTGTATGTTGCGTGAGAAAAGTAAACAAAAGACCAAATATCGTTAACTGGATTGATCGAGTGCTTTTAGCCTCAATATAAAATATAAGTCATCGCTTCAATCATCCAAGATCAGAGCCAGGCGCCAATGCATTCACTGTTGAGCGGAATACTGACTGCTATCACGGTAGGACAAATAATCACAATAATAGGTATATCCTAGGGCCACCTCCAGCGCTGTTGCTTGCTTCAATTCTTAACTGACTGCTACACAAATAGATATATTAAATTACTGCTAGATTGCAGCATTTCTTTTCAACGGTTCAAGTTGGACATCTAATTTTCAGCCTTGTTGCCTTACATGTATTTTGTGTACTTATCAATCTCCTCACACCTAGGTAGACAAAAATATCACTGAACAGTTTTCAAAACTGTTAATATTTCTATTAAGTGAAACCAAGTATGTCTGTTCCGTGAGAAAAGTAAACAAAAGACCAAATATCGTTAACCGGATAGATCGAGTTCAATTAGCCTCAATATAAATTATAAGCTATCGCATGATCATCCAAGATCAGAGCCAGGCGCCAATGCATTTACTGTTGAGCGGTATACTGACTGCTATCACGGTAGGACAAATAATCGCAATAATAGGTATATCCTAGGAACAACTCGAGCGCTGTTGCTTGCTTCAATTCTTAACTGACTGATACAAAAATAGATATATATTAGATTACTGCTAGATTGCAGCATTTCTTTTTTGATGAATATTCAAATAATGATGTGTTAAGTTACGTCAAATCATTGAATAAGCGATATGCTCTAATGTTACGAAAGATTGTTATGAATTCTGAGTATACATTTACAAGCATGTGATGGATAACTCTTCTTTATCTCAATCATTACATTAGGTATCCAGAATTAGATTTCGCTCTACATAGAACAAATATTATTTCATCATCTGTTAAAAGTTTTCAAAATCACAAACTTTCAAAAGGTTTAATGACCCGAAATCCAAAATTATAACAAGTTCTCGTTTTTCTTAAAACTTTCGTTCAAATACATTTAAGATTAAAACTCATTCATTGAGTTACCAGCCACTGTGGCTTTTTACATGAAGTTTCCTTTCTGCATAAAATTAAGATTGCATTAATTATTGCTACCTTTGTCCTTCACTTTAACAATTGTAACATAGATCTTTTTTTGACATTTTAGTTTAAAGTTAATGCGCTAAAGCAGGTTTCCTTTTCAAACGTTTCGTATGGTTACTTTTTATCGAATGGACTGTACAACAAGAAAAACATGTATTTTTCACTGTCGACATAGTTATTACACTATATATAAATATAGAAGATCTTACCTTAAATTTCCATGCATACTACACTTGTGTTTCAAGCGGAGGACAAAGCTGTCGCCTGTCCTCCGCTCTCTTCGGGTATGACTGAGGTGTGTTCGTTTGCGCTTGCCGTTCCGACCTTGTGTTGTTGTTTATTTTCGTTTCCGGGCCACTGATAGTTTTGTAGTAAATGTTTTTTCCGGTGGGGGAACGATGAAAATATTTCCCTTCTTTTGTTGAGGCTTGGTTTTGTGTGTAGAATGAAGTATTTTTCTGCTGTGCAAAGGTTGCATCTGTTTGTTGCTGCCGAGTATGGCTGCGCTCTTTCGATTACAGCCCATGATAAGTGGTATGCGGTTTTAGATTCTTTAAGCTTCCATATTAATTCACTTAAAGTTGTGGCTGATTTCTTGTGGTTGAGTCGAAAGCTCGACGTGTGCTGATTGTATCTGGTTTTGAACTCATTTTCTGTGATTCCCATATAGGTGTCTTGTGTTTTCGAGGGTATCTGTTCCACAGTTGCCTTGTAGACCACTCCCCTTGGAAGACACTGGCCATTGAGTGGGCAAGATTGTTTATCCCTGCAGTTGCAAGTCTTGCCTTGTGATTCCTTTACTTTTGTAGACTCAAGGACTGTTTTATTGTGGTTTTATATATATATATATATATATATATATATATATATATATATTGATTGCTGTTTGTGAAGTTATTTTTCGTAATAACTAGAGAATACTGTGTTTGAACTTCATCACTATCAAACGGTCATGTGAATTACATTTTTTTTGCAATTTTTTTATCGTATATCAAAGAAAGCACTGATTTTAGGGTGGACTTACATTTTTTATTTTAACTATACCGTACTAGTGTGAAATTCATCATTAATTCATTTTCATTTAGGTGACTTTAATTCAGAAGTATTTCTCTTTTTAATTTTTATTAGCTTGTGATCTTGGGAGTTATGGTATGAGGTGTTCAAGCAACTGTAGCAAACACTGTTATGGATCAAATAATGCCTGTGATCAAGTCACTGGGACATGTAATGCCGGCTGTGATAAAGGATATCACGGACGCAAATGTCGAAATCGGTGCAGCAGAAACTGTGCTAGAAATGACAACGCTTGCGAGCGATTCAGTGGGAAATGTCTTGAAGGCTGTAAACCTGGATATTTCGGAGACGAATGTTTGAACAACTGCAGCAGAAACTGCGCTGGACCAAACAATGTGTGTAGCCGTAGTAACGGAGCATGTAAAGCTGGCTGTGAACAAGGGTACACAAAAGACAAGTGTGATCAAAGTGAGTAAGGATAAGACCTAGAAGAAACAACCCATGCAGTAATTGTATATCAGTATTCTGCTATTGTATTTGGAACTGAGCTGTTGATGAATGTAACACCATGACTTTTAATTATTTCAGAGTTTTATTTCTAAAAATTACTTTTACATGGTGGTTCTTTATATAATCGACAATGACCTGATTATTAACTCCTTTTTCTTTTTCTTTGTTTTAGTGTGCGAAAAAATAATCAAACAAGGTATTTCATCTCTTTCATTTAATATCAGTGATATGGCCTGTTGTGAGAAAGTGTAATAGAATAAGCATCTAGCAAGTGTTATTCCAGTTTTAACAGAGTTGATAATGCACTAAAATTCTGTGTTTTACCCAAAGAACCAATAATATTTAATGTATCTGAAGTTAGCATTTAACTAATGAAAAGAACAAAAATTACATTTATGTCAAGGTTGAGAAAGACTTAATACGCACCAAATTTACCTAAAACAGAACAAATTTCAAAAGCAATAATTGCTTTCTATCTCTTCAAAAAATGTGTAAATTTAGTCTATCGTCTAAATTTCTGGTATCTAAAGATAGCCTCAATATAACTTTCCTTGCCATCAATTGATAATTAATTTACATTTTTTTCTAAGTTTCTGAAATTCATAGATGTTCTCGTTGAAACTTACCTAGTACTGTTTTTTACAAGAAGGAACTCATTTTTATGCATTGTCATTGGTTTCCTTAAAGAATTTTCCAGTCAAAATAATTCGAGCTATCAGATTCTATAAATCTTATAGTTTTCCTCTCGCAACATTTTTTTTTCAATTTTAACTAAGAATACCGATGTGTCTCTCTATTCTGCAGAATGCACGAAAGGTCACTTTGGTAAAGAATGTTCAAAGACATGCAGTGACCACTGTGCTGGAGGTAGACATCTCTGCCATCATGTCACTGGTACTTGTGACCTGGGTTGTGATCCAGGATATCAGGGCAATTTATGTTCACAAGGTGAATATATCAAAGCTAAGAATTACCTTAAGTGTTGGTATATATTTTGTTAATAGATAATTATATGATCATGCTATACTAAAATACTGTGAAGGAAAAATAATCAACGACTTTTCGTAATTTTTCTCTAATAGTTGTAAGTATCCTGTAATTTTTCCTTTTTCAATGGATGATAAATGCATTTTAAATTATTTTTCCTGTGATTTTTCAAGCGTTTGTGAATGTAAAGAAGGAGACATTATGATTTATACCTGTCAGGTCTGACAAAGAAAAGGAATGCTTGATTTGCGAAGAATGCACGTTGATACTCTACGTAAGGCTGAATCGCTGGTAAACATTTGTTGCATGTTCTGGAAAGTTCTTTGATCTCCGACTTTAAAAAAGTACGATTTAAAAAGGCAACTGATTTCCATTTTTGTAAAATTTGTTTTTCCTCTTTGTTGTGCTGCTACATTACCGACTAGTATTATTATGATAATTTTCTAATTTTTATGAAACAAGCCGTGTAACTCTAGCCATATTCTATTGAATCGAAAAAAGTCCCTTGTATTTTTTTGGGGGGTAAGATGGACAGAGCTTGAGAAACTTTGCATTAAATAAACCTGATATCTCAGCTCAGCGAAGTATATGGGTAAAATTATTGTGGCAATGTCATCAGACAACTATAGAAAATATTAGGTTCTTTTTTATTGAATGTCCCTTTTTTAAATTAAAACATAACTTAAAAATGAAGAAAAATATAAATCCAACAAATAAACTGCTCTTCACAGAAGCAGGTAATGCATCCCAGCAATGTAAAGCTTTAACAGTGTTGATGAGGCAACTACTAATGAAAGTATAATATGATTGTATAAATAATATGCTGCCTTAGACTAAGAAATTTAGCAAACCATTATTTGAACATAATTTTGAGCCTGAGTACCACTGATGCCATTGATGACCTAAAATGTTGGAGTCAAAATCACTATTTCTTCTCATATATTGTTCTCTCAGAATGCAATGACAAAACATGGGGTCAGAATTGTAGTCAGAAATGCGACGCAAAGTGCAAAAAGAACAGCTGTAATCACGTGACAGGAGAATGCTACGGATGTGTCGATGGTTACCGCGGCAGAGACTGTAATATTGGTGGGTTTACACGTCATGGTTTTATAATGTTATGTATGTTTATTTGCAGTTTGAAATAAGTTGTTACATGTATTTCAATTGCGTCGTGTTGTAAGACCAATACATCTCTTTTTTTTTACATAGTGTGTGATACGTTCATTGTCGGGTAGCCTCCCTTTGATACTAAATTATATGAAAACTGCCGAATAATCACCTCAGAAATTTAGCAAGTATTTGGCTAATTTGTGCATACCTGTTAAACAATCCACGTGGCATGGGTGCAACTAAGTGTTGAAATGATTTGAGATAAACTTTTGAATATTTCATTAGAAAAAAAAAGTTCTATGTTTACCAAAATCCGGTTCCTACACTCTTCTTATGAAAAACGTATTTTTTTTAGGCAATAAATTCGTTTTTTAGGTTTTTCAAGAATTTCCATTCCAAAGTAAATCAATATTGGAAAATATTAATTATTTCTTATGTGTTTTACTTTAACAATTTATTTTTACATTTTTGTATGAAGTATCTGTCATGTAAACGACCCAAAGCAGGTTTCCTTCTCTAGCTTTCCTTACGGTTGCTTGCTTACGCCCATAAAGATATGATTAAAAATACTGGATTACACACACACAAATATAAGTGTGTGTATATATATATATATATATATATATATATATATATATATATATATATATATATATACATTAAAGGTAGAGCTGCCAAACAGGTCTAGATTGTATGGAATCTTCATCTGAAACAGATTTTTAGCTCAGATCCGTGGCAATAGGCTAATTCATTGTGTGACTTTTTTAATGTTTGTTCCTTACATTGTATGGCAATCAACACTGTTTGCTTCGTACTTGGTTGTTTCTTGTTACCACATAACCAATGGTTTGGTCAATTTAGATGCCATTCAACCTTTTAAACTACGAAATTATGAAACCACGTACCGATTGGTTAGCTCAAAAAAGGAATGGGACTATAACGCTTTTACCTAAAAAAAAAGTTAAATATCATTCACGCTCTTTAAAAAATGTAAATATCCAGAAATTTCCGAAAAATGTATTACTTTATTCTGCTTAACTAAGAAACATGTCTCGTCCTTCTCTTAAGAAACGGTTCAAGTTGGACATCTAATTTCAGCCTTGTTGCCTTACATGTATTTTGTAAACTTATCAATTTCCTCACATCTAGGTAGACAAAAATATCACTGAACAGTTGTTAAAACTGTTAATATTTCTATTAAGTGAAACGTATAATGTATGTTGCGTGAGAAAAGTAAACAAAAGACCAAATATCGTTAACCGGATTGATCGAGTGCTTTGAGCCTCAATATAAAATATAAGTCATCGCATAATCATCCAAGATAAGAGCCAGGCACCAAGGCGTTTACTGTTGAGCGGTATACTGACTGCTATCACGGTAGGACAAATAATCACAATAATAGGTATATCCTAGGGCCAACTCCAGCGCTGTTGCTTGCTTCAATTCTTAACTGACTGCTACACAAATACATATATTAATTTACTGCTAGATTGCAGCATTTCTTTTTCCTGATGAATTTCAAATAATGATATGTTAAGTTACGTCGGATCATTTAATAAGCGAAATGCTCTAATATAACTAAAGTTTGTTACGAATTCTGAGTATACATTTACAAGCATGTGTTGGATAACTCTTCTTTATCTCAATCATTACATTAGGTATCCAGATTTAGATCTCGCTCTACATAGAACAAATACTTTTTCATTATATGTTAAAGGTTTTCAAAATTAAAAACTTTCAAAAGGTATAATGACCTGAAATCAAAGTTATAACAAGTTCTCGTTTTTCTAAAAACTTTCGTTCAAATACATTTAAGATTAAAACTCATTGATTGAGTTGCCAGCCACTGTGGCTTTTTACATGAGGTTTTCTTTCTGCAAAAAAATTGGGATTGCATTAATTATTGCTACCTTTGTCCTTCCCTTTAACAATTGTAACAAAGATCTTTTTTTGACATTTTAGTTTAAAGTTAATGCGCTAAAGCAGATTTCCTTTTCAAACGTTTTGTATGATTACTTTTTTATCGAATGGACTGCACATTAAGAAAAACATGTATTTTTCACTGTCGACATAGTTATTACTGCAAGTCATAATGTATGTCAAAACCTTTAATTTTAGAAAAAAGTCACTCTTCTAATAAACCTTCAACCTTTGTGAAACATGGAATGAATGTATTTTATACCGGTCATAAAGCCCATTTTATATTAGATGGAAGAAATAAACCTTGGTTACCTCCCTTTTTAGAACACTCACAAATCTTGATATAGATTTGTTTTAGAACGTCAGGATTGATGTGCAATCGTAGTTTTGGTAATGCCAGGAAAAAATGGAGCTCTCATAAAGTAACTGTACCTAGAAACTAAGAATTCAACACGTTCTCTAACTATAGTCATATATCAATCATCCTCTTATGATGCTGATATTACCAAAATCCGTTAGCGAAGATATTACTTGCACGTTATGTTTTATTACGTTCTACTCGTAACTAGAAAAAAAATAATAAAAATAAAATAATGTTAGCCTTTTTCCACTCAAAATGCAAATCTAACTACTCTTTATTTTACAATACTAATTATCAAGTATAAATTAGCAAATACAAATATCTTTATGGTTTTGCATGATTTGGAGCATTTTCCATAAAATTATATGTTTTATTAGCAACAAAAAATGTCTAAAAAGATAAAAGGCGCACGTAAATACTTCTTTACCAAATTGGCGTGATACTCTTAGATTCTTACATGAAACCATTGGTCTGAGGGATGTCCTGCAAACTGAGCGGTTTAGGTCCATTACTTATAATTACTTTTATGTATGTTATCTTTGTCTTGTACAATCGAATCAGAATTCTACAAGGTCGTATAAGTAAAAATAAAGATGCACTGTAAGAGAAATATGCGAATAAAACAGAAAATTTCAGGTAGCATTTGAGATGAAAATTAGGTCGGTTTTAGCTGAAGAAAGAATTATAATAATTTTAGCAGAATCACATTGTTTCCTGGATTTGCTCATGTGTGTCTTATTTTATGTGTGGAAATAAAGCTTATACGCACAGTAGTTTAACCTCAAGGCATTGTGAAGTGGACTAGTTATTTTTTTCCTTCTGTTAAAGCCCTAAACACGCAGTCGAGATCATTCTTTATAATCATCTACATATATATATATGTAATAATCTGATGCTCTTATTTTCTTATCGACCTTTGATATTTTATAAATCCTGTAAATTTAGAGATAAATTAAAAACATAATTACATTATTTTGTTGCAAATGGTTTAAATTTAGAGACTTCATTATTTTAAATTCGAATGTTGAAACTGAAAGATATAGGGCTTACGTGTAGATGAGATCTCTCACTAAAATATTTTATGAACCCTGTAAATTTAGAGACAAATTAAAAAAAACATTTTTACATGATTTTCTTGCAAATGGTTTAAATTTAAAGATTTCATTAATTTAAATTTGAATGTCTAAACTGAAAAGATATAGGGCTTACGTATAGATGAGTTCTCTGACCGAAAAATATTCTTGGTGCGCAAAATAAAATTTCATTTTCATCATAATAACATTTTTATAAAAAGTGTTAGCGCCAGTTGGATTTCATTTACGTTAGCACAAAATGAAAAAAAAACAATAATATTATAAATTTCATACATAAAAGTAACGAGTGCAAATAAAAAGGCGATTATAAAATCGGGTTGGCAAAAAGTTGCATAACAAATTCTATTGTTAAATTTGTCCAAGACTTCTTTCAGGAATAACTTTCATTCTTATTCTTTAAAATTCAATCATTCCTAGTATTTAAATCATGCGTTGCTTATTTGCTTTTTGTTTGTTTTTCTTTGTTTGTTTTTTTTTTTTTCAAATTAGAATGCCACAAAGGCTTCTACGGTGAAGGTTGTAACAAAACCTGCAGTGAACACTGTGGAGGAAACTTAAACTCTTGTCACCATGTCAACGGTTCTTGTAACCAGGGCTGTGATCCAGGGTACACGGGATCTTTATGTTCACAGGGTGAGAAACGTGTTTCCAAATGAAATTGACTAACATGGCTGATAGTGTGTCTTAAAAAAAGTTTTAGAAATTTTTGAACATCGAACGTGTTTTCAACAATTTTTTTTTATTTTCCTTAAAAAAATGGAGAAAAAATCACTAATCTCACAAACTCTGAAAGACCTGTTTGCCCAACCAAAGAAAAAAAACTTGTTTCTACAGTAGATCTTTCAAACAAGACTTGCGGGGAACACTATTTCAGCATAGTTTAACACCATCATGTTAACAATTCTTGAAACCTCATGTGTGATCCAGGATTTCAATATCGTTTTTATCTTAATGACAATTGCGATTTCTGTAGTGATAACAAATCGAAGCTAACACTGATGTAAATCAGTTGTAAATTAATTGATTGTTACTGTTAACAGAAATGTTGAAAAATAAAACGCATTGTATAGCTTTTTTAAGTCAGTACACAAGAGCACCATTTTCCATGATTACAACTTTTTTCGATTCAGAAAAATATAATGATTGTTTTCACAATTGTTTCACTTCATTTGAAGATTGAAATATTCAATTCTTTATTACCCATAAAATTAACAATGCAAAATATATTTTGGTTTTTGTTCAAGGGTATCTTTAGCCAGGGGGGAAAATAACCATTCACTGATTGCAGGTTTCATAATCAATTTTTTTACGAAATTTATATTTCAACAGCGAAGTATATTAATATATTGTGTTGTTATTTGCCATCAATAATTAAATTTAATTGTAATTTTTTTATAGTTTGAAAAAAATATTCTTTTAATATTTAAACCTTTTCCATTACAAAAAAATTCAATAAGAACTCACAAAAACTACAATAAAGTAAAATTGCTATGCATTCATATGTCTTAATTGATTAAATGATTTGTAAAAAAAAAAAATATCAGAGAGGCGGTAAAAAGTATTATAGTAATTCATTTGGATTTTTTTTTTCGAAATTCCCGTTTTTATTTATTTTTTTTTTAATATTTTCTTAATGAATGTTTCTGTCCTTATATATATATATATATATATATATATATATATATATATATATATATATATAAATATAGAAGATCTTACCTTAAATTTCCATGCATACTACACTTGTGTTTCAAGCGGAGGACAAAGCTGTCGCCTGTCCTCCGCTCTCTTCGGGTATGACTGAGGTGTGTTCGTTTGCGCTTGCCGTTCCGACCTTGTGTTGTTGTTTATTTTCGTTTCCGGGCCACTGATAGTTTTGTAGTAAATGTTTTTTCCGGTGGGGGAACGATGAAAATATTTCCCTTCTTTTGTTGAGGCTTGGTTTTGTGTGTAGAATGAAGTATTTTTCTGCTGTGCAAAGGTTGCATCTGTTTGTTGCTGCCGAGTATGGCTGCGCTCTTTCGATTACAGCCCATGATAAGTGGTATGCGGTTTTAGATTCTTTAAGCTTCCATATTAATTCACTTAAAGTTGTGGCTGATTTCTTGTGGTTGAGTCGAAAGCTCGACGTGTGCTGATTGTATCTGGTTTTGAACTCATTTTCTGTGATTCCCATATAGGTGTCTTGTGTTTTCGAGGGTATCTGTTCCACAGTTGCCTTGTAGACCACTCCCCTTGGAAGACACTGGCCATTGAGTGGGCAAGATTGTTTATCCCTGCAGTTGCAAGTCTTGCCTTGTGATTCCTTTACTTTTGTAGACTCAAGGACTGTTTTATTGTGGTTATATATATATATATATATATATATATATATATATATATTGATTGCTGTTTGTGAAGTTACTTTTCGTAATAACTAGAGAATACTGTGTTTGAACTTCATCACTATCAAACGGTCATGTGAATTACATTTTTTTGCAATTTTTTTATCGTATATCAAAGAAAGCACTGATTTTAGGGTGGACTTACATTTTTTATTTTAACTATACCTTACTAGTGTGAAATTCATCATTATTTTATTTTCATTTAGGTGACTTTAATTCAGAAGTATTTCTCTTTTTAATTTTTATTAGCTTGTGATCTTGGGAGTTATGGTATGAGGTGTTCAAGCAACTGTAGCAAACACTGTTATGGATCAAATAATGCCTGTGATCAAGTCACTGGGACATGTAATGCCGGCTGTGATAAAGGATATCACGGACGCAAATGTCGAAATCGGTGCAGCAGAAACTGTGCTAGAAATGACAACGCTTGCGAGCGATTCAGTGGGAAATGTCTTGAAGGCTGTAAACCTGGATATTTCGGAGACGAATGTTTGAACAACTGCAGCAGAAACTGCGCTGGACCAAACAATGTGTGTAGCCGTAGTAACGGAGCATGTAAAGCTGGCTGTGAACAAGGGTACACAAAAGACAAGTGTGATCAAAGTGAGTAAGGATAAGACCTAGAAGAAACAACCCATGCAGTAATTGTATATCAGTATTCTGCTATTGTATTTGGAACTGAGCTGTTGATGAATTTAACACCATGACTTTTAATTATTTCAGAGTTTTATTTCTAAAAATTACTTTTACATGGTGGTTCTTTATATAATCGACAATGACCTGATTATTAACTCCTTTTTCTTTTCTTTGTTTTAGTGTGCGAAAAAATAATCAAACAAGGTATTTCATCTCTTTCATTTAATATCAGTGATATGGCCTGTTGTGAGAAAGTGTAATAGAATAAGCATCTAGCAAGTGTTATTCCAGTTTTAACAGAGTTGATAATGCACTAAAATTCTGTGTTTTTCCCAAAGAACCAATAATATTTAATGTATCTGAAGTTAGCATTTAACTAATGAAAAGAACAAAAATTACATTTATGTCAAGGTTGAGAAAGACTTAATACGCACCAAATTTACCTAAAACAGAACAAATTTCAAAAGCAATAATTGCTTTCTATCTCTTCAAAAAATGTGTAAATTTAGTCTATCGTCTAAATTTCTGGTATCTAAAGATAGCCTCAATATAACTTTCCTTGCCATCAATAGATAATTAATTTACATTTTTTTCTAAGTTTCTGAAATTCATAGATGTTCTCGTTGAAACTTACCTAGTACTGTTTTTTACAAGAAGGAACTCATTTTTATGCATTGTCATTGGTTTCCTTAAAGAATTTTCCAGTCAAAATAATTCGAGCTATTAGATTCTATAAATCTTATAGTTTTCCTCTCGCAACATTTTTTTTCAATTTTAACTAAGAATACCGATGTGTCTCTCTATTCTGCAGAATGCACGAAAGGTCACTTTGGTAAAGAATGTTCAAAGACATGCAGTGAGCATTGTGCTGGAGGTAGACATCTCTGCCATCATATCACTGGTACTTGTGACCTGGGTTGTGATCCAGGATATCGGGGCAATTTATGTTCACAAGGTGAATATATCAAAGCTAAGAATTACCTTAAGTGTTGGTATATATTTTGTTAATAGATAATTATGTGATCATGCTATACTAAAATACTGTGAAGGAAAAATAATCGACTTTTCGTAATTTTTCTCTAATAGTTGTAAGTATCCTGTAATTTTTCCTTTTTCAATGGATGATAAATGCATTTTAAATTATTTTTCCTGTGATTTTTCAAGCGTTTGTGAATGTAAAGAAGGAGATATTATGATTTATACCTGTCAGGTCTGACAGAGGAAAGGAATGCTTGATTTGCGAAGAATGCACGTTGATACTCTACGTAAGGCTGAATCGCTGGTAAACATTTGTTGCATGTTCTGGAAAGTTCTTTGATCTCCGACTTTAAAAAAGTACGATTTAAAAAGGCAACTGATTTCCATTTTTGTAAAATTTGTTTTTCCTCTTTGTTGTGCTGCTACATTACCAACTAGTATTATTATGATAATTTTCTGATTTTCATGAAACAAGCCGTGTAAATCTAGCCATATTCTATTGAATCGAAAAAAGTCCCTTGTATTTTTTTTTTGGGGTAAGATGGACAGAGCTTGAGAAACTTTGCATTAAATAAACCTGATATCTCAGCTCAGCGAAGTATATGGGTAAAATTATTGTGGCAATGTCATCAGACAACTATGGAAAATATTAGGTTCTTTTTTATTGAATGTCCCTTTTTTTAAATTAAAACATAACTTAAAAAAAAAAGAAAAATATAAATCCAACAAATAAACTGCTCTTCACAGAAGCAGGTAATGCATCCCAGCAATGTAAAGGTTTAACAGTGTTGATGAGGCAACTACTAATGAAAGTATAATATGATTGTATAAATAATATGCTGCCTTAGACTAAGAAATTTAGCAAACCATTATTTGAACATAATTTTGAGCCTGAGTACCACTGATGCCATTGGTGACCTAAAATGTTGGAGTCAAAATCACTATTTCTTCTCATATATTGTTCTCTCAGAATGCAATGACAAAACATGGGGTCAGAATTGTAGTCAGAAATGCGACACAAAGTGCAAAAAGAACAGTTGTAATCACGTGACAGGAGAATGCTACGGATGTGTCGATGGTTACCGCGGCAGAGACTGTAATATTGGTGGGTTTACACGTCATGGTTTTATAATGTTATGTATGTTTATTTGCAGTTTGAAATAAGTTGTTACATGTATTTCAATTGCGTCGTGTTGTAAAACCAATACATCTTTTTTTTTTTTTTTCTCACAGTGTGTGATACGTTCATTGTCGGGTAGCCTCCCTTTGATACTAAATTATATGAAAACTGCCGAATAATCACCTCAGAAATATAGCAAGTATTTGGCTAATTTGTGCATACCTGTTAAACAATCCACGTGGCATGGGTGCAACTAAGTGTTGAAATGATTTGAGATAAACTTTGGAATATTTCATTAGAAAAAAAAATTCTATGTTTACCAAAATCCGGTTCCTACACTCTTCTTATAAAAAAAACGTATTTTTTTTTTGCAATAAATTCGTTTTTTAGGTTTTTCAAGAATTTCCATTCCAAAGTAAATCAATATTGGAAAATATTAATTGTTTCTTATGTCTTTTATTTTAACAATTTTTTTTTACATTTTATGTATGAAATATCTGTCATGTAAACGACCCAAAGCAGGTTTCCTTCTCTAGCTTTCCTTACGGCTCTTGCTTACGCCCATAAAGATATAATTAAAAATACTGGATTACACACACAAAAATATGTATATATATATATATATATATATATATATATATATATATATATATACATTAAAGGTAGAGCTGCCAAACAGGTCTAGATTATATGGAATCTTCATCTAAACTGAAACAGATTTTTAGCTCAGATCCGTGGCAATAGGCTAATTCATTGTGTGACTTTTTTAATGTTTGTTCCTTACATTGTATGGCAATCAACACTGTTTGCTTCGTACTTGGTTGTTTCTTGTTACCACATAACCAATGGTTAGGCCATTTTAGATGCCATTCACCCTTTTAAAGCACGACATTATGAAACCACGTACCGATTGGTTAGCTCAAAAAAGAGAACGGGACTATAACGCTTCCACCTAAAAAAAAAAGTTAAATATTATTCAAGCCCTTTAAAAAATGTTAATATCCAGAAATTTCCGAAAAAATGTATTACTTTATTCTGCTTAACTAAGAAACATGTCTCGTCCTTCTCTTAAGAAACGGTTCAAGTTGGACATCTAATTTTCAGCCTTGTTGCCTTACATTTTTTTTGTGTACTTATCAATCTCCTCACATCTAGGTAGACAAAAATATCACTGAACAGTTGTTAAAACTGTTAATATTTCTATTAAATGAAACGTATAATGTATGTTGCGTGAGAAAAGTAAACAAAAGACCAAATATCGTTAACCGGATTGATCGAGTGCTTTTAGCCTCAATATAAATTATATGTCATCGCAAAATCATCCAAGATAAGAGCCAGGCACCAGGGCATTTACTGTTGAGCGGTATACTGACTGCTATCACGGTAGGTCAAATAATCACAATAATAGGTATATCCTAGGGCCAACTCCAGCGCTGTTGCTTGCTTCAATTCTTAACTGACTGCTATACAAATACATATATTAATTTACTGCTAGATTGCAGCATTTCTTTTTGCTGATGAATTTCAAATAATTATATGTTAAGTTACGTCGGATCATTTAATAAGCGAAATGCTCTAATATAACTAAAGTTTGTTACGAATTCTGAGTATACATTTACAAGCATGTGTTGGATAACTCTTCTTTATCTCAATCATTACAGTAGGTATCCAGATTTAGATCTCGCTCTACATAGAACAAATACTTTT
>JAWDGP010000890.1:0-17500 GCA_033675545.1 Elysia crispata
GCCATGCATGGTCAACACCCATTATTTTCATTCAAAAAGGTTCAGCTTTTATTTTATTTTTTTATTTTTACAAAACTGATACATCCCATTGACACAATTGACCACAGCTATACTTAATCCAAGATTCTGGATATGATTCTATAAGATTGATGATGTTTTTAAAGCAATGTCACTTTTCTTTTCAATCTTTTTTAGATCAATCTGATTGTGTAAATGGTGTAACATTAAATGGGTTCTGGAAAGATTGTTAATTTTTTCTTTATAAAGAATATGAAGAGTCACTTGCTTGGCTCAAGCCAATGGTGACGCTGATTAGATGAGATCTCCACCACCAACAGATGATCCAGCCAGGAATCAAATTCAAACTTATTTGTATATGTGAGTCTTATGGTGTATCATTTTGTATCAGTTGAGGTATTGATCATATGCCCTGTGAAGAACGAACTGGTCTATACTCTATATCCAGGTCCTAGAAATTGAGACAACGAAATTTAATAAAATGCAAAAGCATTCTGTATAATGAGGATTTATAGATAAAGATAAACAGTAAAAAACAAACCCTCAACTCCATTTTCCTTGAACTGGTAATTCAGGATGAGATTTGTGGCATCCTATATGGCTACTTTTTATATCCAGAGCAATAAAAATAATTTAACAATCAACAGCATGCATTGTTTAGTTAGTCATTTCATACTGAGTCTAGATACATTTTAAAGTGTCCAAAACGTAAAATACTAGAAAAAAATCTAGATCTCGATGATTGGTGTGAAACTATCCTTCACAAACAGAAAACAATAAAAAATACAAAAACAAATAAAAAAACTCTCAGTTCCGATTTCCTTTTAACCAGTAATCCAAAATGAACATTGCCGCATCCTATCATGACTGCTTTCAGCGTAAAAAAAATAGTATAGTTTGTAATATTTAAATACTAATTCCAGGTAAATTTTAAAGATCTCAAAACCTATAATACTGCAAAAGGTCTAGATGTAGATGACTGGACAGAATCTACTGTTATTCATTACAGTTGTCAATTGTTTGAATTTATAACCAGTTTGAAGTTATTCGCACAATTAATTATTTAGGGCTGTAAAGTATGATTTTGAAGTTACAGTCCCTTCCAAAATAACTGACTCAATGTATCATCATCCAATGGACAAAGATGCTTTACCAGAGAGTGGTCAAAATCTACATTTTTTTCCAACTCTTTGAATATACTACATTAAAATCTAATTTATCATATTGTACAATCCTCCATCTTTAAATAGTACCTATATTGATACCTTTAATTTAATGTTTCCTAATTTTTCCTTGCTTTCTTTACAAGCTTTTCCCCCCTTTGTTTCTACACTACTTTTTGTATTTTTTTTAACATTCCTTTTGTTAATTTAAGGCTTGAACCAAAACAAAAGACTGCTTTGTTTTGGATTGAACAAAGTTTACTTCATTTCAAAATCCATAGTTACACCATATTCTCTATCTCTCTGTTTCCCTCTCACCCCGCCCCAGCCAATCTCTGTATGTCTCTATATGTTTTATTTTTTTCAAATAATGGGACTCATTTTTGTTCATGACAGATATATAGCACTAACTGATTTTCTATGTCCACTTTCTCTATTTCTCTGGCTTGCCAGTTCATTTTCATTCAAAAATTTTTTTAAACTGTTCTGATATTGGATCACTTTATGTTATACTTTACATAGGTCTACAGGCAACTGCTTATGTGCCGCTTTTTATTTATTTTTTTTTCTTAATAGAAAACAATCTATAGAGATTCGTTTTGAAAGCAAATAACATTCCCCATATTGTAGATGCGCTAATGGATTATTTTAAACTGAATACTACAGGGGGTAAAAGCTATGTCAGTATACTACTCTAACTAAGCCCTTTGAGTAAAAACTGTTTACAAAAAGTAATGTTTCTAAATTGCTCCCAAATTATTAGAAAAAGAATGGATACTTTATGTTTTAATGTTTTAAAATCTGATGGCTATCTATTTTATTAGCGTAGATCTACCCTGAACACCCCTATGCAAGTCACTATTAAAATATTGACAATCCAATGAGATGAACTCGCCTAACCCTGTTCACTCGACCTATTAGAGAAGCACTCTTAGCCATGTGACGTTGCGCACCAAATGTCGGTTCATGCGCTACACCAAAGGCTTAGCAGGCCTGCTTGTCTTGAACGCCAAGTGTCATTATTGTGAAAGGTTGGGTGTCTTTCAAAGACAAATACCAGAAAATATGCGGTCAAAAACATTACAAAAAATGTTATAAAATTATCTGTCCAAAGAGGAAATGCGTAGTGCTAGAATCTAGTAGTTTTAGAAGAAAAGAAAAAATTATCTCAGACACAACACTTCCAGGCGGCTTATCGATACCGTTTTACCACAGAAGTGTTAAAGAATATCTTTTCTGATTGTACACCAAGTTCCATCACAATACATAATAAAACGACGATGTAGTTATAATGAGCAAACGTTGGTTACTTGCGGCCCATTTTTTTTTGCCTAGGTCTACGGGCTGTGGCGCACTGCATTTTAGCAAGAGTTGTCTAGCCTGCTGGCAGTGGATTGCCACTGATATATATTCAAATGTTAATCTTGATTTATAATAAATACAATTTCATATTCGAGTGGAAGCGATGTCCAGCTCCAGGGTAGAGGAGATTGGATTCTAGATCTGAACTGACATAGATCTAGGTTAGATTCTAGTTTTTGCAGTGGTTCTTCGAATTCACTGTCCAGACGTAGATCTAGATCTAAATCTAGCCTAGATTTTCTAGATTAGATATTTAAGCGCTAAATCTTAACTTGTCTAGCCTGCTGGCAGTGGATTGCCATATATTATGTTAATCTTGATTTAAAATAAATACAATTTCATATTCGAGTGGAAGCCATGTCCAGCTCCAGGGTAGAGGAGATTGGATTCTAGATCTGAACTGACATAGATCTAGGTTAGATTCTAGTTTTTGCAGTGGTTCTTCGAATTCACTGTCCAGATGTAGATCTAGATCTAGATCTAGCCTAGATTTTCTAGATTAGATATTTAAGCGCTAAATCTTAACTGGATCTCTAAATCTCGATTGATTATGATCAGATTTAAAATTTACCTTGAATGGGCTGGGTCTGGGTATACATTTTAATCAATGTGAGTGTGTTTGTTGGCGTGAATTTGTCTTTAACTTATAGATTTCTAGATCTATCAATTATCTTGAATCTAAAAAGCAGATCTCATCCATGTGAGTCGCACTTTCGTTTTGATTGGCAGTCCATAAGATGCTTCCGGTAGACGTAGAATTAGGAAATGTGATTAGACACTTAATGCCATTCTTGATGGTACATTATATTTTTTTATAAACGAAGACAGAAAAACAAGCAATGGAATCATCTTAACTCTCCAGAGGCCAGGAAAACTCAAGGACCCTGTAACGTATCTTCATCCTATTACTTTAATCAACACATGAAGGAAGGTACATTCGTTGATTGAGCGATAACGAATAAGACGCGACGTAGACGCTTATCAAGACTCAAGTCAAACGTGGTTATATTATATACATAAAGTTGTGTGTGAAATAACACAATAAAGATAGTCCAGTCCTTTCGATACCAATTAACAGACACCTCTCAATATACGTAAAGACATGGTAAAAGAAGACGAAGTACGTATGATTAAATACCTCCTCGGCAACACAAACCTCTCAATGGAAGTGAGAAACGGACCAGAAACTAAAACATTCACTTTAAATATTGGAACACCGCCAGGACATAGCTTTGGTACATATACAATTGGCAAATCAGACAGCCAGCACAAAATGCCAATGCTATTTTGCAGTTTGCTTACGCAGATGTCGCTGACTTTGTGTCAAGTACCGGTGCAACGTTCAAGGACGTGACTGAAATCGAAAAGCTCCTGGCAGATGTAAAACCTCCACGTCAATACCAGCAGAACACAATTCACGACCGTTCAAAAAAGTGAAAACGAACACTGGTGGAAGATAAAGAAAGTAGGTGCTAGGTCCTCTCCTAAATGCTAGAGAAGATATCAGCCGAAGACAGCTACTGCCTTGCCGGAATCTTTACACAGAAGTCAGGAAAAGAGGTAGTGAAATTAAGATAAGGCTTAAACTGTACCGCGCTCTAGAGAAAGCTGTGCATTTGTACAATACTGGCACCTGGGCCCTCACCAAATAGGTACACAAACGTAACACATTTCACTATAAATAAACTTAGAGCGGTGCTTAATATCAAATGCCCAACATGAATCAGCAACAAGTCTTTCTAAAATAAATTAGGTAAAGTACCAATCAGCCTCACTTTACATTATACTAATTGAAGCCAGATGAAGACTTTTCGAGCACATCTTAAGACAAGACTTCAATACACCAGCCAGCAAAGCAAAGATACGATATTTCAAATAAGAAGATACAAAAAGAAAAAGCAACCCAAAAACATCTACATCGAAAGAGAAATAGAGAGAGAGAGAGAGAGAGAGAGAGAGAGAGAGAGAGAGAGAGAGAGAGAGACAAAGATAGATAGATAGATAAAGAGAGAGAGAGAGAGAGAGAGAGAGAGAGAGAGAGAGAGAGAGAGAGAGAGAGAGAGAGAGAGAGAGATTGAGAGTGCATGGAAAAATATAAGGACAAACAAATATAGAGGTAGAAAGATTGAGCTATAAAAAGTCATAGACAAAAAAAATGAGAGAGAGAGAGAGAGAGAGAGAGAGAGAGAGAGAGAGAGAGAGAGAGAGAGAGAGAGAGAGAGAGAGAGAGAGAGAGAGAAAGTAGAAAGAGGTTAAAGAATAAGTGACTTTCAGTTAGAGACAAGATTATAGAGTAATATACTGACATAAACACAGACATAAAGATGAAAAAATGAAAGAAGACAGGCGAAAGAGGAAGAGAGAGAAAAGAAAAAAAGTTAGACAGATTGAGAGAGAGGCTATTTTTTTACCCACTCTTCCTGGTTCTCCTCTTTCACACTATCTTTCTTTCTGTATATATATATCTTACTCCCTCTTTCTATTTCTCTCTTACTCTTAATTTCTCCATGTCACTATCTTTCTTCTTTACCTCTTTTCTCTTACATTCGATACATTTCTTTGTATCTTTCCGTCTCTGTCTATGTCAGTATATTACTCACTATTTCTATCTAACTCTGGTGGAATATTTTTTACTTTTATTTCCTGTTCTTCTGCTTCCACTCTCTCTCTCTCTCTCTCTCTCTCTCTCTCTCTCTCTCTCTCTCTCTCTCTCTCTCTCTCTCTCTCTCTCTCTCTCTCTCTCTCTCTCTCTCTCTCTCTCTCTCTCAGAAATGCTAGCACCAGCTGCGGGATTAAAGTGTCTAATCACCGTAACAGGGTGCAGCACTAAGAATAACAAAAGCAATAGCCGCAGTTATAACCTCCACAACAACAACAACAACAACAACAACAACAACAGCAATGCCCTTAGGTTGGAGATGGCTGGTCCATCACAGATTGATGATCTGTGGAGTTTCATCCCGAAAGCCATCTTAAGGGAGGGGTTTAGGACTTTGGACCAACATAATGACTCTATCAAGGGATTTTGTTTGATTAATCGTGGAAAGAAATGGAAAACAAATCAGGAAAACAGTAAAAGTTACGAATGAAAAAGAAATAAAAAACAACAACACTAACAACCAAGTCGGAAAAAACAGCAGTTAAAAGGCAGGCGAAAAATATCACTAACAACAACAACAACAACAACAACAACAACAACAACAACAACAACAACAACAACAACAACAACAACAACAACAACAACAACAACAACAACAACGACACAAACACAGCAACGATAAAAAAAATAAAAACAAAAAAACCAAAGACAAATGAAACTACACAAGCTGGATCACAACTCTTGAAACACTGCATACATCTTAAGTTCCAGGATCAATGAAGATGCAAAGGGGACTGAAGACGTTCCAGAAATGTAAAAAAAAAATGAAGCAGTCACCAACTAGATCTTATGTAAGAAAATGAACTAAGAAAAACAATTGTATTTGAGATACAAGACGTTTCGTTTGTTGCTTTCATTATGATTGATATTGTTCACATGAAGTTCGAGAGAGATAAAGAGTGAGGGATAGAGAGAAAGAGAGAGAGAGAGAGAGAGAGAGAGAGAGAGAGAGAGAGAGAGAGAGAGAGAGAGAGAGAGAGAGAGAGGTGAGTGGGAGAGAAAGACACAATGAGAATGACAGAGGGAAAAAAAAAGAGAGAAAAGACAGAAAAGTGGGGTGACTGAGATAGTAAACAAGTTCTGGTTCTGCAAGAATGTTCATTGTTGTGAAATTTGTAGTACGAAAGGAAATGATTAAATGTGTATTAGTTCTGTTTTGTTTGTTGAACGGACCGCACGAATGAAACATACTTCCTCTGTTTTGTATAAATACCGAAGAAGCTTATATAAAGCGAAACGTCTTCTATGTCTAATGCAATTGTTTTTCTTAGTTCATTGTCATAAATGAGATGTAGTTAAGAAATGCTTTATATTTTTTTTCCATCTCTGAAACGACAAATGAAATATGAATCCCCTAGTAGTCTTTGTGTATTAAGTTATTTTAAAACAGAATTATTTCATTTTCCTCATTTCTTCTCTCTCTCTGTCTCTGTGTCTGTCTACCACTCTGTCTCTCTCTGTCTTTCTCTCGGACTAACGAAATTAAAAGTGATGGCATAAAGAAGGGCTCGTCTGGAGATGAGACAGCTTTTTTATGATCGATTTATTAAAGTCATACGCGAATGAAAAATAGTTTAATGGTTGAGAAATTGAAACATCAATATCTTTGGTAAATCGAATTTCTGTCTACTCTACTCGTTGAACTTGTTAGTAATAACGTCGCAAGAGGAGGTAGACAAGATAGGAGAAAAACATAAACACCCCCCCCCCCTCCCCCCCCCCAGGCGTGTTGACAAACTGAACGAACTCATTTCAAATTAATAAGTTGTGGCATAGAGTTACATATCTTAAAACCCATACAAGGTTTTAATCTATTTTAATCTATTTTCTTCAAAATTTCAAAGACTTATCCCATCTATGACTCATGACACAGAAATCGATTTTTTTTTTAATTAATATTAGGCAAGAAGTGCAGTTTACAGCTAAATTTTACGGGTTTCGGCCTTAGTAAAATAGATATTGACGAACAAAATTGTGAGAATATGCGTCGCAGGTAAACCACTTGAAGAAAGTGTGTCAATGTTAACTTAAATGAATCTGTAGAGACTGAACTTTGCCTGGCAAGGCAACTTCGCCAGGAACTGGCTTCAAGCCCTAACGGTGTTAAGACCCGTAAAACGGTCAAGGTCCACATACTATGACGGCCCGCGCCTGTCGTCATTTATGCTTTGGGTCTGATGTGGTTCCTCCCATAAAACACCGGGATGCGCACTTGTGTGCATCACTTTGGTGCTTGGATGCTGGCAGGGAAGTTTTGTCGTGGGTCGTGTGAGAAGCACAACCTGCTCAGAGGTACCGGCGACTTGGGTACTTCGTCGATGTGGTGTCGGTGGGCCGGCTATCCTGAGAGTGTCTATATGGCGGAGGTTCAGAGCTGAAACCCTTCACCCCCTGCAATCTTTTGACATATCTCCCATTATAGGGAGTTGAATATCTTCCTGTATAGGAAGATTGTTTTTATTTTTTTTTTTTTTTGAAAGGGGCATTATCCATTAAATATGCGACACCGTTCTTTTTACTTGTTATCTTTCACGGAGGAGGAGGACTTTCACATAATTTTCCATTACTCCACTAATGCACTGTCCACTTGTGTCTAGCACGTCATATATCTACTTATCAGTACGAAAATCGTGATAGACTCTGCCTCGATGAGACTGTAAGTAAATAGTGACACATAGAGTGAAATATTTAGTAATAAACTGATAGAGACACATACATAAATCATGATTTTATTCAAAGACATTAAACTGTTGGGACAAAGTGATTCGTATTATGTACTTCAGGTTTAGCCACCAGGATGGTGGCGGAGAAAATAGGTTTATAAGTATTAAGTTGATGAGCTTAGTGATACTCATTTCATGGACCCTCCCTTTTTTATCCTCTTCCAAAGGATCCATTATATAGGAAAGAAAAAAAAAAGCAGAGACAGAATCTTAGAGATAAAAACACGATCATGTCAGCCGACGCATAAGAAAATATAAGACGAGCAATGAATTAATAAAACGCTGATGAGAAAGAAACAGAAGAAATAGCGACACACAGTTAGAAAGGAACACGGATTAACATACTGATTTTGATGCAGACAGAAGGTTTACAAAAAAAAAAAATCATAATAGAGAGAGGCACACAGTAGAGAGAAAAAGAAAGAGACAGAGGGAGAGAGAAAGAAAAACAGAGCGATTGAGAGAGAGAAAGAGAGAGAGAGAGAGAGAGAGAGAGAGAGAGAGAGAGAGAGAGAGAGAGAGAGAGAGAGAGAGAGAGTGGCAAGATGAAAGAGCTCGAAAAGGGGGGGGGGGAGGATAAAAAAGAAAGAAATATGGTCACAAAGGTATAGAGAAAGAGTGGGCTTGCAAAAGACATAGACAGAGGCATAAACAAAATGGAAATATCAAAATTCATAGATCAGAGGTAGAGAGAGAGAGAGAGAGAGAGAGAGAGAGAGAGAGAGAGAGAGAGAGAGAGAGAGAGAGAGAGAGAGAGAGAGAGAGAATATAAGATCGGAAGAGGACGAATAAAAAAAGACAGAAAGGAATAGATTTACAGAATGGTAGACAGAGACAGAAAAACAACAAAAAATGTATCGGGAGTGAGATAGATAGATAGATAGAGAGAGAGAGAGAGAGAGAGAGATAGATAGATAGATAGAGAGAGAGATAGATAGATAGATAGATAGATAGATAGACAGATAGAGAGATTGATAAATAGATAGATAGATAGAAAGATAGATAGACAGAGAGAGGGGCAGAGAGATAGAGAGAAAGACCGAGAGTTAGTGAGTGAAAGAATTTGAGAGAGAGAGAGAGAGAGAGAGAGAGAGAGAGAGACAGAGAGAGTGAGAGGGAAAGAGATTGAGAGACTGTGAAAGGGAAATGACCCAAGAAAAGAAATAAGTAGGCAACACAGGTATAGAGAAAGAGTGAGCTTTGAAAAGACTTAGAACGAGGAATAAACAATATAAAATTATATCAAAATTCTTAGACGAGAGAGAAAGAGAGAGAAAGAACGAAAGAAGAACAACAGAAAGAAATAGAAGAAATAACATCACGCAGTTACAAAGGAAGACAGATTAATATACTGATTTAGATGCGGACACAATGTTTACATAAAAATATTCATAAAAGAGAAAAAGCACAGAGAGAAAGAGACACAGAGAGAGAGAGAGAGAGAGAGAGAGAGAGAGAGAGAGAGAGAGAGAGATTGAGAGACCGTAAAAGGGAAATAACCCAAGAAAAGAAATAAATAGGCAATACAAGTATAGAGAAAGAGTGAGCTTTGAAAAGACCTAGACGGAGGAATAAACAATATAATATTATATCAAAATTCTTAGACGAGAGAGAGAGAGAGAGAGAGAGAGAGAGAGAGAGAGAGAGAGAGAACGAAAGAAGAACAACAGAAAGAAACAGAAGAAATAGCATCACGCAGTTACAAAGGAAGACAGATTAATATACTGATTTAGATGCGGACACAATGTTTACATAAAAATATTCATAAAAGAGAAAAAGCACAGAGAGAAAGAGACACAGAGAGAGAGAGAGAGAGAGAGAGAGAGAGAGAGAGAGAGAGATCGTAAAAGGGAAATAACCTAAGAAAAGAAATAAATAGGCAACACAAGTATAGAGAGAGAGTGAGCTTTGAAAAGACTTAGCCGGAGGAATAATCAAGATATATCAAAATTCTTAGACGAGAAAGAGAGAGAGAGAGCGATTGAGAGAGAGAGAGAGAGAGAGAGAGAGAGAGAGAGAGAGAGAGAGAGACAAACAGACAGACGGACAGAGAGACGGACAGACAAAGGGGAGGTGGACGAAAGAAGAAGAAAAATCAAAAAAAGATAGAAGAAAAGACGACACATAGTTACTGAGGAAGATTTATTAATATACTGAATTAGATGAGACAACACACATTTAAAAAAAATATATAATGGACTATAACGGACATGAACGAGAGAGAGAGAGAGAGAGAGAGAGAGAGAGAGAGAGAGAGAGAGACAGAGAGAGAGACAGAGACAGAGACAGAGACGACAGACAGACAGACAGCGAATGAGAGAGAGTGCGTGTAAAAGAAAAAAAACCCGCAAATAGAAAGAAATATGAAGACACAGGTATAGAGATACAGAGAGCTTTATACAGACATGGACAGAGGCTTAAACAAAATATATAATATTTCATAGAAAAGAGAGAGAGAGAGTGAAAGAGAGAGATAGATACATAGAGGGAGAGAGAGAGAGAGAGAGAGAGAGAGAGAGAGAGAGAGAAAGGACGAAAGAAGAACAACAGAAAGAAATGTAGAAATAGCAACACGCAGTTACAAAGGAAGACAGATTAATATACTGGTTTAGATGCGGACACAATGTTTACATAAAAATATTCATAAAAGAGAAACAGCACAGAGAGAAAGAGAAAAAATTTCATAAAAGAGAAAAAGCACAGAGAGAAAGAGAGACAGAGAGAGAGAGAGAGAGAGAGAGAGAGAGAGAGAGAGAGAGAGAGAGAGAGAGAGATTGAGAGACCGTAAAAGGGAAATAACCCAAGAAAAGAAATAAATAGGCAACACAAGTATAGAGAAAGAGTGAGCTTTGAAAAGACTTAGACGGAGGAATAAACAAGATATATCAAAATTCTTAGACGAGAAAGAGAGAGAGAGCAATTGAGACAGAGAGAGAGAGAGAGAGAGAGAGAGAGAGAGAGAGAGAGAGAGAGAGAGAGAGACAAACAGACAGACGGATAGACAGATAGACAGACAAAGGGGAGTTGGACGAAAGAAGAAGCAAAATCAGAATACGATAGAAGAAAAGACGACACATAGTTACTGAGGAAGATTTATTAATATACTGAATTAGATGAGACAACAAACATTAAAAAAAATTTATATATATATATATATATATATATATTTATTTATTTATATATATTCAGAAAACGGACTACAGGCACACATAAACGAGAGAGAGAGAAAGAGAGAGAGAGAGAGACAAAGGGAGAGGGAGAGACAGAGACGACAGACAGACAGACAGCGAATGAGAGAGAGTGCGTGTAAAAGAAATAAAACCCGCAAATACAAAGAAATAGGAAGACACAGGTAGAGAGATACAGTAAGCTATATACAGACATGGACAGAGGCTTAAACAAAATATATAATATTTCATAGAACAGAGAGAGAGAGAGAGAGAGAGAGAGAGAGAGAGAGAGAGAGAGAGAGAGAGAGAGAGATACAAAGAGAGAGAGGAAGAAAGAACGAAAGCAGAACAAAAGAAAGAAATAAAAGAAATAGCAACACGCAGGTACAAAGGAAGACAGATTAATATACTACTTTAGATGCGGACACAATCTTTACATAAAAATATTCATAAAAGAGAAAAAGCACAGAGAGAAAGAGAGACAGAGAGAGAGAGAGAGAGAGAGAGAGAGAGAGAGAGAGAGATATTGAAAGACCGTAAAAGAGAAATAACCCAAGAAATGAAATAAATAGGCAACACAAGTATAGAGAAAGAGTGAGCTTTGAAAAGATTTAGACGGAGGAATAAACAAGATATATATAAATTCTTAGACGAGAAAGAGAGAGAGAGAGAGCGATTGAGAGAGAGAGAGAGAAAGAGAGAGAGAGACAGACGGACAGACAGACAGACAGACAAAGTGGAGGAGGACGAAAGAAGAAGAAAAATCAGAATAAGATAGAAGAAAAGACGACACATAGTTACTGAGGAAGATTTATTAATATACTGAATTAGATGAGACAACAAACATTAAAAAAAAAAAAAAAATATATATATATATATATATATATATATATATGTATTTATATATTTTCAGAAAACGGACTAGAGGCACACATAAACGAGAGAGAGAGAGAGAGAGAGAGAGAGAGAGAGAGAGAGAGAGAGAGAGAGAGAGAGAGAGACAGAGACAGAGACAGAGAGAGAGACAGAGACGACAGACAGACAGACAGCGAATGAGAGAGAGTGCGTGTAAAAGAAAAAAAAACCGACAAATAGAAAGAAATAGGAAGACACAGGTATAGAGATACAGTGAGCTATATACAGACATGGACAGAGGCTTAAACAAAATATATAATATTTCATAGAACAGAGATAGATAGAGAGAGAGAGAGAGAGAGAGAGAGAGAGAGAGAGAAAGAACGAAAGAAGAACAACAGAAAGAAATAGAGGAAATAGCAACACGCAGTTACAAATGAAGACAGATTAATATACTGATTTAGATGCGGACACAATGTTTACATAAAAATATTCATAAAAGAGAAAAAGCACAGAGAGAAAGAGAGACAGAGAGAGAGAGAGAGAGAGAGAGAGAGAAAGAGAGAAAGACCGAGAGTTAGTGAGTGAAAGAATTTGAGAGAGAGAGAGACAGAGAGAGTGAGAGGGAGAGAGATTGAGAGACCGTGAAAGGGAAATGACCCAAGAAAAGAAATAAATAGGCAACACAGGTATAGAGAAAGAGTGAGCTTTGAAAAGACTTAGACGGAGGAATAAACAATATAATATTATATCAAAATTCTTAGACGAGAGAGAGAGAGAGAGAGAGAGAGAGAGAGAGAGAGAGAGAGAGAGAACGAAAGAGGAACAATCAGAAAGAAACAGAAAAGATAGCGACACGCCGTTACCGAGAAAGACGGATTAATATACTGATTCGGATGCGGGCAGAAAGATTAAAAAAATGTACATTAAAAAATGAGATAAGAGGCACAAAGAAGAGAGAGAGAGAGAGAGAGAGAGAGAGAGAGAGAGAGAGAGAGAGAAAGGGAGAGAGCGAAAGAGAGGGAGAAATATTCATATAGAATATAGATATATCCAAGTAAGAAAATTAGGTTTCGGCTGTAAAGATATGACACAAAAAAGGTTAAGAGAGAGAGAGAAAGGGAGAGAGAGAGAGAGAGAGAGAGAGAGAGAGAGAGAGAGAGAGAGAGAGAGAGAGAGAGAGAGAAAGACAGAGAGAGAGAGAGAGACAGAGACAGAGACAGAGACAGAAAGAGATAGAGATAGAGAAGGAGAGATCGGAAGAGGGCGAATCAAAAAAGATAGAAAGAAATAGTCCCATTGGGTAAGATACATTTAGTGAATTATGAACTGAAATAGACAGAGACAGAAAGACAACAAAAAATGTATCGGAAGTGAGAGAGAGATAGATAGATAGATAGATAGATAGAGAGAGAGAGAGAGAGAGAGAGAGAGAGAGAGAGAGAGAGAGAGAGAGAGAGAGAGGGACAGACATACAGACAAACAGACAGAGATGTAGGAGGACGAGGTAAGAGGGAGAGATACTGATGAAGGAGAAAAAGTGTGAACGAGGAAAACCTGGTAGAGGAAAAAGAAAAAGCACACGAATTAATCATTTATCAAGCGCATGAACTCTTTAAAATACGTGTAGAAAAATTAACGACAACTCATGTATAAAAATTATTATAAGCAAAACCATAAAAAATGCGTCTTTTTCGTATGCTTGAGTCGTAATTTGTATTAGGTTTTTAAGGATAAAGTTGTTGAATACACATAGATCTTTTTAGTCAGGTAGAAAAACTATCAGACAAATTTAGAATAATGATCTCAATCATGACTTTATTCAAAGACATTAAACTGTTCGGGCAAAGTGATTCGTATTATGTACTCCAGGTTAAGCACCAGGGTGGCGTAGGGAAATAAAGGTATATAAGTATTAAGTTGCGGGGGAGGGGAATAAAGGCATATAAGTATTAAGTTGCGGGGGACATTGATACCCATTTCATGATCCCCATCCCCCCACAAAGGACCCCACCTTATAGCAAAGAGAAAAAGCAGAGACAGAATCATAGAGATTGAAACACGATCATGACGGCCGACGCATGAAAAAATACAAGACGAGCAATGAATTAATAAAACGCTGAGAGAAGGAAATAGAAGAAAAAGCAACATACAGTCAGAACTGGATACGGATTAATAAACTGATTTTGATGTACACACAAGGTTAACAAAAAAATTTCATAATAGACAGAGAAGAGGCACACAGTAGAGAGAGCAAGAAACAGATAGGGAGAGAGAGAGGAAAGACAGAGAGAGAAAGACAGAATGATTGAGAGACACAGAAAGACATAGAGAGAGAAAGAGAGAGCGAGAGAGGGAGAGAGGGAGAGAGACAGACAGACAGACAGACAGACAGAGAGGAGGAGGACGAAAGAAGAAGAAAAATCAGAATAAGATAGAAGAAAAGACGACACATAGTAACTGAGGAAGATTTATTAATATACTGAATTAGATGAGACAACAAACATTAAAAAAAAATATATATATATATATATATATATATATATATATATATATTTATTTATTTATTTATAAATATTCAGAAAACGGACTACAGGCACACATAAACGAGAGAGAGAGAAAGAGAGAGAGAGAGAGAGACAAAGGGAGAGGGAGAGACAGAGACGACAGACAGACAGACAGCGAATGAGAGAGAATGCGTGTAAAAGAAAAAAAACCCGCAAATACAAAGAAATAGGAAGACACAGGTAGAGAGATACAGTAAGCTATATAGAGACATGGACAGAGGCTTAAAGAAAATATATATTTCATAGAACAGAGAGAGAGAGAGAGAGAGAGAGAGAGAGAGAGAGAGAGAGAGAGAGAGTGAGATACAAAGAGAGAGAGAAAGAAAGAACGAAGAGAAGAACAAAAGAAAGAAATAAAAGAAATAGCAACACGCAGTTACAAAGGAAGACAGATTAATATACTACTTTAGATGCGGACACAATCTTTACATAAAAATATTCATAAAAGAGAAAAAGCACAGAGAGAAAGAGAGACAGAGAGAGAGAGAGAGAGAGAGAGAGAGAGAGAGAGATTGAAAGACCGTAAAAGAGAAATAACCCAAGAAATGAAATAAATAGGCAACACAAGTATAGAGAAAGAGTGAGCTTTGAAAAGATTTAGACGGAGGAATAAACAAGATATATCAAAATTCTTAGACGAGAAAGAGAGAGAGAGAGAGCGATTGAGAGAGAGAGAGAGAGAGAAAGAGTGAGAGAGACAGACGGACAGACAGACAGACAGACAAAGGGGAGGAGGACGAAAGAAGAAGAAAAATCAGAATAAGATAGAAGAAAAGACGACACATAGTTACTGAGGAAGATTTATTAATATACTGAATTAGATGAGACAACAAACATTAAAAAAAAAAATATATATATATATATATATATATATATATATGTATTTATATATTTTCAGAAAACGGACTAGAGGCACACATAAACGAGAGAGAGAGAGAGAGAGAGAGAGAGAGAGAGAGAGAGAGAGAGACAGTGAGACAGAGACAGAGAGAGAGACAGAGACGACAGACAGACAGACAGCGAATGAGAGAGAGTGCGTGTAAAAGAAAAAAAAACCGACAAATAGAAAGAAATAGGAAGACACAGGTATAGAGATACAGTGAGCTATATACAGACATGGACAGAGGCTTAAACAAAATATATAATATTTCATAGAACAGAGATAGATAGAGAGAGAGAGAGAGAGAGAAAGAACGAAAGAAGAACAACAGAAAGAAATAGAGGAAATAGCAACACGCAGTTACAAATGAAGACAGATTAATATACTGGTTTAGATGCGGACACAATGTTTACATAAAAATATTCATAAAAGAGAAAAAGCACAGAGAGAAAGAGAGACAGAGAGAGAGGCAGAGAGAGAGAGAGAAAGAGAGAAAGACCGAGAGTTAGTGAGTGAAAGAATTTGAGAGAGAGAGACAGAGAGAGTGAGAGGGAGAGAGATTGAGAGACCGTGAAAGGGAAATGACCCAAGAAAAGAAATAAATAGGCAACACAGGTATAGAGAAAGAGTGAGCTTTGAAAAGACTTAGACGGAGGAATAAACAATATAATATTATATCAAAATTCTTAGACGAGAGAGAGAGAGAACGAAAGAGGAACAATCAGAAAGAAACAGAAAAGATAGCGACACGCCGTTACCGAGAAAGACGGATTAATATACTGATTCGGATCCGGGCAGAAAGATTAAAAAAATGTACATTAAAAAATGAGATAAGAGGCACAAAGAAGAGAGAGAGAGAGAGAGAGAGAGAGAGAGAGAGAGAGAGAGAGAGAGAGAAAGGGAGAGAGCGAAAGAGAGGGAGAAATATTCATATAGAATATAGATATATCCAACTAAGAAAATTAGGTTTCGGCTGTAAAGATATGACACAAAAAAGGTTAAGAGAGAGAGAGAAAGGGAGAGAGAGAGAGAGAGAGAGAGAGAGAGAGAGAGAGAGAGAGAGAGAGAGAGAAAGACAGAGAGAGACAGAGACAGAGACAGAGACAGAGACAGAAAGAGATAGAGATAGAGAAGGAGAGATCGGAAGAGGGCGAATCAAAAAAGATAGAAAGAAATAGTCCCATTGGGTAAGATAGATTTAGTGAATTATGAACTGAAATAGACAGAGACAGAAAGACAACAAAAAATGTATCGGAAGTGAGAGAGAGATAGATAGAAAGATAGATAGAGAGAGAGAGAGAGAGAGAGAGAGAGAGAGAGAGATCGAGAGAAAGAGAGAGAGGGACAGACATACAGACAAACAGACAGAGATGTAGGAGGACGAGGTAAGAGGGAGACATACTGATGAAGGAGAAAAAGTGTGAACGAGGAAAACCTGGTAGAGGAAAAAGAAAAAGCACACGAATTAATCATTTATCAAGCGCATGAACTCTTTAAAATACGTGTAGAAAAATTAACGACAACTCATGTATAAAAATTATTATAAGCAAAACCATAAAAAATGCGTCTTTTTCGTATGCTTGAGTCGTAATTTGTATTAGGTTTTTAAGGATAAAGTTGTTGAATACACATAGATCTTTTTAGTCAGGTAGAAAAACTATCAGACAAATTTAGAATAATGATCTCAATCATGACTTTATTCAAAGACATTAAACTGTTCGGGCAAAGTGATTCGTATTATGTACTGCAGGTTAAGCACCAGGGCGTGGGAGGGAAATAAAGGTATATAAGTATTAAGTTGCGGGGGAGGGGAATAAAGGCATATAAGTATTAAGTTGCGGGGGACATTGATACCCATTTCATGATCCCCATCCCCCCACAAAGGACCCCACCTTATAGCAAAGAGAAAAAGCAGAGACAGAATCATAGAGATTGAAACACGATCATGACGGCCGACGCATGAAAAAATACAAGACGAGCAATGAATTAATAAAACGCTGAGAGAAGGAAATAGAAGAAAAAGCAACATACAGTCAGAACTGGATACGGATTAATAAACTGATTTTGATGTACACACAAGGTTAACAAAAAAATTTCATAATA
>JAWDGP010000891.1:0-45000 GCA_033675545.1 Elysia crispata
CGGCTAAATGGCACCTGAAACATTTTTATTTATAGCAACCACGTCACCTCCTCTTAGCGTTATTTTTTTTCGACCATGCGTAGCTTCCGGCGCAGGAGCGGCGAATGTAAACAACTCATCAATCAGCAGACGATTTCAATCCTTGCTTTAATAACAAAGAGAGTAGGCCGTTCTAATGTCTTTATATTTTATTTATCCACCCTTATAAAAGTTATATATTGTTAAGTCCACATGGAATCAGCTAACAAAGGAGATTTTTACTACCCAATTAATCCATGCACAGATATAGATCTAGATCTAGATCTCAATTCCTCTTCCCAAGATATGGATTGATACAGTTCTACATAGATGTAGACTCTAGATCTATTCTTGGTCAATGGTCTAAATATTTGGTGGATGGAGATCTAAATCTAGTTCTACATAACATTACGGAGAGCCATTAAATGAATTCAATCTATTTTACCCGTAAGATGCACATTATGACTCAACAGAGCTTGATACTAGATCTAGACCCAGATCTATGTAAAACTATACAAATTTACAATGATTTTAATTAAAAATTTGAGTAGAGCATCATTAATCAGACCTAGAAAGATCTGTATTAGATTAAGACTAGAAAAATTTAGCTGAATCCAGCACTTGCGCTCTATTCTTCTTGATCAAAAATGAAGGAGAACAATACCCATGCTAAACAATGTGAGATTAACGGTGAGTTTGGATTCTGGCTATGACCTAGGCTATTAGAGTTTTGCAGACTAGATCTCGAAATTCAGACCTCTAGATACCACACTTTTCGCCTTTTTTTGACTAAAAAACAAAACAATAACTGAATAAAAAGCAGAAATTGATTGTAAACAAATTTCAGGCCTGAATTTTCTTTGTCCTTAGAATAGCCTTAAAATTCTTTGTTCTTGTTTATCATTTAAAAATGCATTTTTGAGAAACTACGGGAAATGATTTAGTCCAAGCTGTCGAACAGTTACTCTCAATTTAGATAATCTAAAACTCTGCAAAGGATGGGATGTTGACTAGTCTCTCAACAATTTTCAAATAATGCGTGATTGATACTCAGTCAAACTTTGACATTGAATTTATGCTGTTTTTTGTTTGTTTTTCTCAATGAACAAAATAATTTGGACCTGTATTTTTGTGAAAAAAATTTACTCAAATGTTCAAAATGCTTTATTTTTACACTTTATATTTTTCGAATGAAACTTATGTCAGGTCTGAACTTCAAGTTCATTGCGAGTAAAGAATAAGACATTTATTTGGCCTGACGTGGGCAAATCTGCAGAGCAGATAACATACTTACAGTTTAAGATATAGATATAAATATGAGACTGATTTTTTATTTTGTTTCTTCATAATATTGAATAAACTAAAAAAAAGTAGAGCAGCTAGCTCTAGAAACTATTCATGAAAAGTGTCCCACTCTTCTCTCAATAGTACGAATAGGAGATGTTAAATAATTATAATGTAAAGATAATACTGCCGAAATTTTTTATTTTTATTTTTTTCAACCAGTTTTAACATTTTTGCATATTTTGATCTCTTTTTTTTATAACCCACAAAAAATCATACCCTGATAAAAGATGTAAAGAAAATGACATTGGCCCATTTTTTTATGTTAATAACGCTTTTTTGGCATTACTTGTTTTTTAAACTGTGTGCTAAACCCAGCCTGAAAGAAAGGTATTCTGCTATTCATTTAAGTTTTTTAATTTTCTTTTTTTTGTTTTAAACTTTTATCACACTCCATAATCATATTTGATTGTTAAGTTAAACTAATAAACACATGATCTTTCTGTACATAACTAGGAATAATCTGCTTGCCTTCAGAATTTTAAAAAGAAAAAAAAAGGGGGTTGTCTGTTGTGGAGGTAAAAAAAATCTCAGTATTTAGACTATATTTTTTTTATTACAGGCATTACAATCAAGTTTGAATTTAATAACTTTCCTGAAGAGGAAACAAATGACTATCTTGCAAAGTAATAATCATTTTCATGCAACTACTCCTCTATTTTTATAGGCCCAATTTTGAGCACTCTTTGACCTTGTGGAGGAATCACTGATAAAGGAATCACACAATCATCTTAATAAAATTCCACATGATATATGTACAATGTATTCATATGACTGCTTTTTTTTTTTTTTTTCCAGTAGGAAGTGCATTACCAAGGAAAAGGGCAAAGCCAGGCGAAATTTAGAAAGAGAGATAGTGGATGGTCCAAGGCACTCCTGAGAACATGGCAGCCCTATCAGTTTGGATAACTTTGTGGCAATAATATGGGAAAACCTAGCTAACCTCATGGTGAGTATAGTTATATAAACATTTATTCTTTTACTACTGTGTTTAAAAATGTACTATAGGCACCTATAAACCTATACTCTTTACTCTCTCTACGTACAACTGCTCTTGCAATTTCCAAATGTTTTTGATTATCACCTGAATGCAAACATTATTATTTTTAAATTGTGCCATTGCCTTGTAAAAAGTAAATAAATAAATAAAAATTAACTTCTCTAATAAAAAAATGTTCTGCATGTAAAAAGAGAACTGATGATTTAACTTGGTTGTTTCCAATTCAACACAAGAAATATTGTACCGGGCAAATCATAACATGTATTTTGTATTTCTTTTACAAAGATCATTGGATTATTTAACCTAAATTTTTTTTTTAGAATTTCACCTCATGTATACCAATTTAAATACCACTACATTTAGCATATATATATATATATATATATATATATATATATATATATATATATATATATATATATATATATATATATATATATATATATTTAAACTCCCTCATAGGGAGTGTCAGGTACCCATAAATATTTGTTATTGAAGTTAAAACATGATATAAGAAATTAAGATAAGATAAGATAACTTTATTAATTCAACAAAGGGAAATTAAAAATGGCATGCTCTCACTCTCAGGACATACAATAATTACATAGATTTTCTAGTATCACAGTATGAGTATACAGGTGACATAAATTTATGGAGATATAAATCTATACATATATAAGGAGGTATTAAAAAAGTGATTAAAAAAAAAGTAAAGAAAAGGGGAGCATATCATTTTGGCGTTTCTAGAATTACAACATCAGACTGGAAAGCAAAGTATAATTATGATTTAGTTACCCTTTTAATCTCCTCATAGTATAAGATGATAGATATTGGAAAGAATGAGTTTAGGTGTCTATTTGTCCGTGTCATTGGGACTCTGCACCGGTCACTAGTTACGTATAAATACAGAACAGTTACCCATAATGTTAAATTTTCTATCACATGGACTCATAACTCGCAAACACATGAAACTGAAGAAATTATTTGAAAATAAAAACGAAATACAAAAAAATTATCTCCTTCCTGCATTGAAAATAATATTCTCATGATATTTAACTATTGACTGATTTTTTCAGACAGAGCTGGCTCCTCACCAGTCAGATGGACCTGATCCATGCTGACAACTTTAAAATAAAGTCTTCAGTGTTGTCTGGGACTTTTGCAACAACAATAATTTTCAAAGCATGAAAGAAAGAATTGGAGAGAACATTGGATATTAAACTTTCTTGGTATGGATGCAGACAGAACCTTCAATTAGAGGGGCAGTCATTGTTTATTACTTTTATTATGTTATCCATTAATACTTTTAACAGAAAAAAGTGTGAGTACAAAGTAAATCACCTTATTAGAAATTGTTGTTATAGCTCCCTGTGCTCATATTCTATTTTAATTATTTATAAAACATTAATCTTATTATAAACCAATAACAATATGCCATAAAACATTTAAGAATGAAGAGGAACTTAAATCTGAACAATTTTAGTTTAAAATTATGTTTGGCAGAATATGTATGCAAGAGAACTGCAATACCAGCTAGCAACAAAGCTGTCCATATTATTTGTCATTATGTAATTGTCCAGGTAAAAAAATTGAAGGCTCAAAGCCTAAAAAGCCTAGAAAATACTTGGGCAATGGCGAATTAGATAACCATTGTACTTCTTTATTGAAAGTGAGTAGTGATATTTGTAAAAAAAAAAATCTCGTAACAATAGACTACTGTTTAGATCACAACAGATCATTCAATTGATTTTGTCCACCTGAACGATTCAGAAGTAACAAGATATGATGTTGCTTGAAAGCTTTCTCATGGCATAAAGCCAGCTAAGGTATTGGATATAATAACATAAATGTAATTTCAAACATTGACAGAAGTATATAAAACAATTTATAAAGAACTCAAACTGAGGGATGAAAAGTTAAGTGTAGATATTACACAAAAGGGCTAAGAAGGATACATTGCCTCACTTGTTTCCATGGAGGTTAAATTGTCTACAAAAAAAAATTATGACTACATGTATATCATAATCAATATGGAACTATTATTTTTGAGGGAAACAAAAATTATGACTACATGTATATCATAATCAATATGGAACTTTATTTTTGAGGGAAAACAAGATGATGTTTTGTCCAGTCAATACCTTAGTCGTTCCATATTGATTGATATATAATAACATAAATCATAATGTAATTTCAAACATTGACAGGGACAATTTAATCATGCAGAAGTATATAAAACAATTCATAAAGAACTCAAACTGAGGGATGAAAAGTTAAGTGTAGATATTACACAAAACGGCTAAGAAGAGATACATTGCCTCACTTGTTTCCATGGAGGTTAAATTGTCTATGAAAACAAAAATTATGACTACATGTATATCATAATCAATATGGAACTATCATTTTTGAGGGAAAACAAGATGATGTTTTGTCCAGTCAATACCCTATTCGTTACTGTCATTTTTAACTAGTAGGACTATGCTTTTCATAAATGACATATATGTTGTTTTTTTATATAAATTTCATGAACATAATCATATGATTATTATAATCTAAATACACGTTATTTCTTTAAACTATTCTGTCATAACTTCATTGTCAAACCCAATTATATTACCAGTATCTTGTATTTCCAGAAAATGTTACTTATTTCAATCCATTATTTCTCTTAAATATTACCCATACTTGACAGATAGTTGATTGATTTAAAATGGTTTGTTCACTTAAAGTAAAAAATTATTTCACTTTTAAGCAAAGCCTTCGCATATGGAAGATGCTGAGACCTTTTGGGCCTTAAAAGTAAAAAGTGTAGGGAACTGATGCCAGTTAAGAAATCTGTTGCAGTGTCACCTTATAAGCCTGCTATCGGTACATAGACTAACAAGACTAGCCTGTGGCTATTAGATTGTTTGTGACCTAAAAATCAAATATTTTCTAAAGCCTATGACACCATGCGAAGTGGTCTAAGGCACATTTATCAGTTTGACAGCTGATCCATCAAATACCAGAAACTTAAGATTACAGAATTAATATCTCTGAACTTGCACACCCAAGATGGAAAGGTAAGAATTAAATTTTTGGATCCCTAAATAAAAGCATCAGTGAACAAAATGAAGATACATGTATATTTAAATAACATTTCAAAGTTTATTTCCATATTATTCATTTTGCATCATTAATAATATGAACAAGAAGATAAATATACGGGTAATGTTTCTTTTTTCTTTCTTTTTTTTTGTTAATGGATGATGATGAATAAAACTAAAAAGGAAAAGAACTAATGGATATTGTAGAGTAATATTTCAATTAAGATATAATTATACATCATTCATTTAAAGAAAACTTTATCAAGGAATCTCCTAACGTGCAATTGACTTAGTCTTCTAACTAATACTAATACTAAATACTATCTGTTTGACCAACTTTTTGAAATTAAATGTAGCTGTATAAATTTACTGGATTTGTATTTATATCTACACATTTATAACTTTTTGTAATTCTGATCATTAAACAAATACTCGTTACATATCACACTCCTTTTATTTGTCTAGAAAATGTTATGTTCTGTGGAATTATAGCAAGCAATTTTCAAAAATGTTTCTCAGTGTTTTTCAGATAAATTAAACGAAGATATGAAATAAAACCTTTTCTTTCAAAATTACTACATTTTCCTTTCTTTTTCAGATTTTGTCTTTTTTTTTTTTTTGTGTGTGTGTGATAATTTCACCCTTTTGATATATACTGATGTTTCCTTTTTAAGTCTTATTACAGTTTTTAATAGGTTGTTAAAATTACTCTGAAAAAAAAACAAAAAAACAAAAAAGTTTTTATCTTTCATGATACCTGAACATTATCTTCCATCAAGTCATCTAATTAAAAATGAATAAATTATGAAAAGATGTTTTGATCTCTTTTATTTTAACTCGGTAATCAAAGTTAGTCATGATGACGGTGAAGATAAATTTTACACCAAACCAGCCTGAAAAGGTTCAAAACTTTAAAAAAACCTTTAATAATATGATCTGCTTCACCATTACAAGTTATTATCTTTTATGTTCAAAATATCATTACTTACACTAGAAGATTTTCAAAAAAATTTATTGAAATACACCAAAAACCCAATATATCAAAATAATCTACTGGATGATCTTTCTGGATCTAAGTACATAGACTTTTTAAATGAAATATGCCTTAGAACTACATTGAAATGCTGGTTCTTTATTCAAAAGTTGCTCCTATTGTTTAGTTTCCTTTGGATTTTGGTTTGCATTGCAAAGCCTATAGTCAATTGAGTCTGCAGTTCTGGACACAATATTTCATAATATCTAAAATGAAAAAGCCAACTGTTATACAGTTGCAACAGGGGTAAAAAATGTGATACCATTGATGCCCATCCCTTATGACAGATACACAAGCAAGTGTTCCGTGTATCTACATCTAACTTCAAATATTAATCCTCAAAGCGTAAAAAAAAACAATACTTCAAAAATTCAAAAATTCAAGTTTGATACAAATTTTGAAATAAGACATACATTAAATCTGAATAAAGCAATGCCTGTGCATCTTGATTTGTGAAAATATTTTCAAAATTTAATTTCTCTTGTCTACTAGAGTTACCTGCTGTCCTTTTATTTAACACAAGTGAAAGCTGAACAAAATTATATCTGTCAAAATATTTATTTTCAGTATATAGAGATATAAGCAGATTTGAGTTGCACACACTGTTGGGGGTTTCTCTCTGTTTATTTGGAAGAGCTATATTTAGAACAAAAATACAATTCTTCTTGTTTTAAATTTCGAACTCTTGATCTAGTTTATGTTTTATTTGAAGAAGTGCTTTTAATGTGTGAAAAAAAAAACTGCCCCTCAATTATAAACAGTAGTCTATTGTTATGAGATTTTTTTTTTACAATATCACTACGCACTTTCAATAAAGAAGTACAATGGTTATCTAATTCGCCATTGCCCAAGTATTTTCTAGGCTTTTTAGGCTTTGAGCCTTCAATTTTTTTACCTGGACAATTACATAATGACAAATAATATGGACAGCTTTGTTGCTTGCTGGTATTGCAGTTCTCTTGCATACATATTCTGCCAAACATAATTTTAAACTAAAATTGTTCAGATTCAAGTTCCTCTTCATTCTTAAATGTTTTATGGCATATTATTGTTGGTTTATAATAAGTTAAATGTTTTATAAATAATTAAAATAGAATATGAGCACAGGGAGCTATAACAACATTTTCTCATAAGGTGATTTACTTTGTACTCACACTTTTTTCTGTTAAAAGTATTAATGGATAACATAATAAAAGTAATAAATGATGACTGCCCCTCTAATTGAAGGTTCCGTCTGCATCCATACCAAGAAAGTTTAATATTCCAATATTCTCTCCTATTCTTTCTTTCATGCTTTGAAAATTATTGTTGTTGCAAAAGTCCCAGACAACACTGAAGACTTTATTTTAAACTTGTCAGCATGGATCAGGTCCATCTGACTGGCGAGGAGCCAGCTCTGTCTGAAAAAATCAGTCAATAGTTAAATATCATGAGAATATTATTTTCAATGCAGGAAGGAGATGTTTTTTTGTATTTCGTTTTTATTTTCAAATAATTTTGTCAGTTTCATGTGTTTGCGAGTTATGAGTCCATGTGATAGAAAATTTAAATTATGGGTAACTGTTTTGTATTGATACGTAACTAGTGACCGGTGCAGAGTCCCAATGACACGGACAAATAGACACCTAAACTCATTCTTTCCAATATCTATCATCTTATATTATGAGGAGATTAAAAGGGTAACTAAATCATATTTATACTTTGCTTTCGAGTTTGATGTTGTAATTCTAGAAAGACCAAAATGATATGCTCCCCTTTTCTTTACTTTTTTTTATCACTTTTTTAATATCTCCTCATACATGTAAAGATTTATATTTCCATAAATTTATGTCACCTGTATTCTCATACTGTGATACTAGAAAATCTATGTAATTATTGTATGTCCTGAGAGCATACCATTTTTAATTTCCCTTTGTTGAATTAATAAAGTTATCTTATCTTATCTTAATTTCTTATATCATGTTTTAACTTCAATAACAAATATTTATGGGTACCTAACACTCCCTTTTTGGGAGTTTAAAATATATATGCTAAATGTAGTGGTATTTAAATTGGTATACATGAAGTGAAATTCTAAAAAAAAATGAGGTTAAATAATCCAATAATCTTTGTAGAAGAAATACAAATATACATGTTATGATTTGCCCGGTACAATATTTCTTGTGTTGAATTGGAAACAACCAAGTTAAACCATCAGTTCTCTTTTTACTTGCAGAACATTTATTTATTAGAGAAGTTAGGTTTTATTTATTTATTTACTTTTTACAAGGCAATGGCACAATTTAAAAATAATAATGTTTGCATCAAGGTGATGATCAAAAACATTTGGAAATTGCAAGAGAGGTTGTATGTGGAGAGAGTAAAGAGTATAGATTTGTAGGTGCCTATAGTACATTTTTAAACACAGAAGAAAAAGAATAAATGTTTATATAATTATACTCACCATGAGGTTAGCTAGGTTTTCCCATATTATTGCCACAAAGTTATCCAAACTTATAGGGCTGCCATGTTCTCAGGAGTGCCTTGGACCATCCACTATCTCTCTTTCTAAATTTTGGCTGGCTTTGCCCTTTTCCTTGGTAATGCACTTCCTACTGAAAAAAATCAAAAACAAAAAAAAAAAACAAAAACAGTCATATGAATACATGTATCATGTAAAATTTTATTAAGATGATTGTGTGATTCCTTTATCAGTGATTCCTCCACGAGGTCAAAGAGTGCTCACAAATGGGCCTATAAAAATAGAGGAGTAGTTGAATGAAAATGATTATTACTTTGCAAGATAGTCATCTGTTTCCTCTTCAGGAAAGTTTTTAAATTCAAACTTGATTGTAATGCCTGTAATAAAAGAAATATTGTCTAAATACTGAGAATTTTTTTAATCTCCACAACAGACCACCCCCCCCCTTTTTTTTTTTTCTTTTTAAAATTCTGAAGGCAAGCAGATTATTCCTAGTTATGTACAGAAAGATCATATGTTAATTAGTTTAACTTAACAATCAAATATGATTATGTAGTGAGATTAAAGTTTAAAACAAAAAAAAAATAATTAAAAAACTTAAAGGAATAGCAGAATACCCTTTTTTCAGGCTGAGTTAAGCACACAGTTTAAAAAACAAGTAGTGCCAAAAAAGCTTTATTAACATATATAAAAAAAATGGGCCAATGTCATTTTCTTTACATCTTTTATCAGGGTATGATTTTTTGTGGGTTATGAAAAAAAAAAAGAGATCGAAATATGCAAAAATGTTAAAACTGGTTGAAAAAATAAAAATAAAAAATTTCGGCAGCATTATCTTAAAATTATAATTATTTAACATCTCCTATTCATACTATTGAGAGAAGAGTGGGACACTTTTCATGAATAGTTTCTAGAGCTAGCTGCTCTACTTTTTTTTTTAGTTTATTCAATATTATGAAGAAACAAAATAAAAAATCAGTGTCATCATTTATATCTATATCTTAAACTGTAAGTATGTTATTTGCTCTGCAGATTTGCCCACGTCAGGCCATATAAATGTCTTACTCATGACTCGCAATGAACTTGAAGTTCAGACCTGACATAAGTTTCATCCGAAAAATATAAAGTGTAAAAATAAGGCATTTTGAACATTTGAAGTAAATTATTATACAAGATGAAGTTTTTTTTTTCCACAAAAATACAGTCCAAATTATTTTGTTCATTGAAAAAAAAAACAAAAAAAAAACAAACAAAAACATCAGCATAAATTGGATGTCAAAGTTTGACTAAGTATCAATCACCCATTATTTGAAAATTTATGAGTGACTAGTCAACATCCCATCCTTTGCAGAGTTTTAGATTATCTAAATTGAGAGTAACTGTTAGACAGCTTGAAGTAAATCATTTCCCGTAGTTTCTCAAAAATACATTTATAAATGATAAACAAGAACAAAGAATTTTAAGGCTATTCTAAGGACAAAGAAAATTCAGGCCTGAAATTTGTTTACAATCAATTTCTACTTCTTATTCAGTTATTGTTATGTTTTTTAGTCAAACAAAGGCGAAAAGTGTGGTATCTAGAGGTCTGAATTTCGAGATCTAGTCTGCAAAACTCTAATAGCCTTGGTCATAACCAGAGCTCAAACTCACCGTTAATCTCACATTGTTTAGCATAGGTATTGTTCTCCTTCATTTTTGATCAAGAAGAATAGAGCGCAGGTGCTGGATCCAGCTAAATTTTTCTAGTCTTAATCTAAGTAATAAAGATCTTTCTAGGTCTGATTAATTATGCTCTACTCAAATTTTTAATTAAGATCATTGTAAATTTGTATAGCTTTACATAGATCTGGGTCTAGATCTAGTATCAAGCTCTGTTGAGTCATAATGTGCATCTTACGGGTAAAATAGATCAATTTATTTACTTACTTGATACTTGATGTTGTCGGTGTTTGAGACCTGTGTTTACAGGTCAGTTCACCGGTCCAAGGAAGTTGCTGCCAATTTATTGCGTCATGCCTTGCAGGATCTAGTTGTAACACTCTGGGTTATAGATTGCAGGATGAGTCGCCCAGTGGGCGTCCAGTCTGTTCTTGAAAGCATTGACGCTAAGTGCAGATACAACTGATTCTGGGAGGCTATTCCAGCCAGACACGACCCTTTCTGAGAAAAAGTTGCTACGAACTGCAAGGCGGGACCCTTTTTTAACGGCTTTCTGCAATGTTATGTAGAACTAGATTTAGATCTCCGTCGACCAAATATTTAGACCATTGACCAAGAATAGATCTACATTCTAGAATCTACATCTATGTAGAACTGTATCAATCCATATCTCGGGGACAGGAATTGAGATCTATATCTGTGCATGGATTAATTGGATAGTAAAAATCTCCTTTGTTTGCTGATTCCATGTGGACTTAACAGTATACAACTTTTATAAGGGTGGATAAATAAAATATAAAGACATTAGAACGGCCTACTCTCTTTGCTAGCAAGGATTGAAATCGTCTGCTGATTCAAGTGATTGATGAGTTTACGTTAAGTATAACTCAAAAATACTGGCAATACAAACACGTTTTACTTCGAAAAAGGTAAAATACAATATTACAATAAGTACAGGCATATCAGAAGTTGCCTACTTCACAACAATATCAATAATACAATCAAAATATTACACAGGAACTCTGCTAAGAAAATCAGCTCCCACATTATCTTTGCCCTTAATGTGTTCTACTCTAAAAACAAAACTCTACAGAGCCAATACCCAACGCATGATACGAGGGTTATCAAATTTAGAAACCTTTAGAAATTCAAGGGGTCGGTGGTCTGTCTGAAGCGTGAACTGCTTACCATAAAGATACAAAGCAAATTTCTTTATACCCCAAACAATTCCGAGACATTCTTTCTCCATCACAGAATATCTCTTCTATCTAGAAGCTTCCTGCTTGCATAAGCGACAGGAAAAATGTGCCCATCCCTGTTCTGTAACAGGGTGGCGCCTAACCCTATATCAGATGCGTCTGTTCTCAGAACAAACTCTTTATTAACGTCAGGGAGCACCAATATGGGTTTGCTAATTACAGCTTTTTTCAATGCGGCGTACGCTCTCTCCTGGGGCTCTCCCCACACAATTGTGTTAGGCTGACCTTTACGAGTTAGATCTGACAGGGGGGCGGCAATAGCAGCAAAGTTAGGTATGAATGGTTGATAATAACCAACTAAACCTAAAAAGGATCTAATCTCTTTCTTGGTGGTCGGTCTCGGGGCGTCTTTCACTTTCTCAACATTGCAGTCCTGAAGTCTAACTGTCCTCCGTCCAAAGCGGTGTCCTAGGAAGTCGACTTGTGTTGCTCCCAGTTCGCACTTTGTTGGTCTCGCAACTAGGTTGGCCACTTTCAACCTCTTGAAGAGTTCCTCCAGGACTTGCAAGTGTTCCTCCCACGTCTTAGTATACACCAGCAGATCATCGATGTAGTCAACTACGTTGTCCATTCCCTCCAGAAGTCGTCGCACTGCTCTTGTCATGGTCATGCCGGAGTTAACCATCCCAAACGGCATCCGCAGGAACTCATAGTGTTGACCCATCGTCACGTAAGCAGTCTTGTGGACATCTGAAGGCCTCACACGTATCTGGTGATAACCCTTGGTCAAGTCGAGCTTGGAGAAGTACTTGTCTTTGCTCATACCAAGGAAAGACTCGGCTGACGAAGGAACTTGTTGAGGGTCAGTAACTGTAATCTTGTTGAGACGACGGAAATCAATGCAGATACGATTACTCCCGTCCTTCTTCTTCACAACGACCACAGGCGACGCGTATTATCCCTAGGTCCTCCATCTGCTGTAGCTCTTTCTTGAGTGAAGACTTCAGGGCGAATGGTACAGGATACGGCGTCTGACGTACAGGTACGTCGGAAGTCAGGTCGATCCGGTACTCAGCCAGATTAATGTCGCCTGGACGATCTGAGAATATCTCGCTGAACTTCTGGACCATCATCTGAAGCTTCCGATTTTGGTCATACGTTAGGGCTTCACCGAACTTGACATCCGCAGCATCTTCCTTCTGTCCCCAAGTGCCAATTTCGGGTAGATCTTCGGAGGCTTGTTCATCACCGGTCAAATTGTCTTGATCATGGCCCTTGACTGCCAAGTAGTCGTAGTCCTCGACCACGGCCACACACGATGGAACGTTGAGATCATCTCGAGTCTGGCTCGAAACCTCGGGTACTCTTGAACTAGTTTCTTCATTTCTTGAGAAGATTTGCATGCAAAGTCTTCTCTTTTCCACTGATCTTGACCTTGTAATCATTAAGACCCACTGAGTTGATAATATCATAGGGTCCTTTCCACTGTACCAACAACTTGTTTGCGTCGGTCGGGAGGAGAACTAACACCTTATCGCCCGGACTGAAACGCCTAGCCTTTGTTTTCTTGTCGAAATGTTTCTTCTGCCTCGCTTGTGACGATTCAAGCTGCTCCTTAGCTAGTTTTAATGTGTCGTTAAGACGCTCTCGTAGGTCTAGCACGTACTGATAGCTTGACTTCACTTACGGTTCATCAATGTCTTGGGTCCATAGTTCCCGTAGTATGTGTATGGGTCCTCTCACAGTCCTGCCATATATAAGCTCGAACAGGGCAAAATGAGTTGAATCTTGAGGCACTTCCCTGTACGCAAAGAGTAGAGCGTTGATGTATCGGTGCCACTGCTTTGGCTTCTCATTGCACAGCCTCTTTAACATCTTCTTTAACGTGCCGTTGAACTTCTCGACCAGGCCATTACACATCGGGTGATATGGTGTAATCGTAGATTGTGTCACATCAAGAAGCCTGCATACTTCCTTCATACAATCTGAGATAAACTGTGTTCCCTGATTGCTAAGAATTTCTTCTGGAACACCGAGGCGACTGTATATATCCACGAGCGTCTCAGCTACTGTCTCAGTGTCGATTCTCTTCAGCGGGACAGCTTCTGGATACCTTGTTGCATAGTCTACAAGCGTCAAAATGTATCGGTGTCCTGCTTCACTTGCTGGTTCTTTCGGTTTTATTAGATCCACAGCGACACGTTTAAAAGGGACATCCACCACTGGTATGTTCTCCATTGGAGCCTTCTGCACTGTTCCCTTGCTCACCGTCTTCTGACATATATCGCACGAGCGGCAGTATCTGGTCACGTCCTCGTACATGCCAGGCCAGTAGAAGTTACTCATTATCTTCTCTCTGGTCTTCTTTATTCCAAGGTGGCCTCCGGTGATCGTATCATGGGCTACTGACATCACGTACTTTCTCAGGCTTTCTGGGAGAACGACTTGGCGTACATTAGCCCCTCCGCGGGTCTCGTCATTATAAACTCTGTATACGATCCCGTCTTTTTTCTCGAAGAATGATGTTCTTCCCGCGCGATTTTCAGACATAGCAGTCTCACCCATTCTCTTGATGGCTTCATCATCTTGCTGGAGTCGGATCAGCTCTCTTCGATCCACTCTTGTATGCTTGGGCGTACCCGGTACTGTAAGTGGCTTATGCTTGACCTCCTGTCTTGCTTGGGCCCTTGTCGTTACAGCACCAACCATGGCTGTCATATCAGGGTCATCTGGGTTCCGAGCACCCGGGACGTTTCCAACAACCAGATCACATATGACTTCCGGTATGCATAACGCCTCCACTTCGCCAGACAGATAAGGTGTCTTGACTTGAATCCTGGCCTTCTCCTCCAGCAGTACTGTATTGTCGATCCTGACAATCAAACAGCACTTTCCTGTTAGCTGATCATCATCAACTAACCACGATGCCCTCACAACCTGTGTCCCTCAACCGCCAAAAAAAAAAAAAACCAAAAAAAAAAACCTTTATGCATTAAGCACTGAGCCAACAACTTTAGTGTTAGGTTTGTGCGTATTTAAAAATGTACACATATTTTGTATGAAATGAATACCCAAAAATGATTAAAAGCCAAAGGCAGAGTCTGTTCATTATTCGAGGTCTTCTTCATATGATCTGGAAAAAATGTATATTTGTTGTGGTTTAAAAATACATTTTTTTTAAATTTTCACAGTTATTAAAAAAAAAAAGGAAAAAGAAATGAAATTTGAGATAAACAAGATCCAGGCCTGCACTTCTGAGAAATATAACAGTCAATTGTTTATAGCTGAAACTTACAATCACATTCATTCATTATTTTTAATTGCTTTATAAGAAAAGAAAAAAATAGTGAAGTTTGCATTCCTTCTTTATTTCTACTTTTTGTGCTCCAAAATATGGCATATCTTCTTGAGTTTGATAAAGGATTTCAGCTGCTGATTCAAATCCATGCAATCAATAAGGCAGAAATGGGGACCTTTCACGATCACAGTTACTGGTTTTTCTTTCCTCTATGCACATGTCTGGAGAAAAAGACAGGAAAGAAATAAAGTGCAATGATGATGAATTAGATTTCAATTAAATTATGGATGTAATAAGGAAAAAAGGAAGAGTAGATTTATACTAATACTATTTTAATTACCTATTTCAATCAAAAGCCTGCATGCCTTCTCACTTTTTTGAACGTTAAAAAAAAATTGTAATGCTTTTACAAATTATAGAGTAGTCATACTCTGACTTCAGAGTCAAAAGACAAAACTAAACATCATTTGATAATCAGATAAAAGAATACATATCTCTAGGCAGCGCTGTTTAGTACAGAGCTGTGCTTATACAAGTATATTCATGCTTTCATTCACAAACTGTTGTCAGTTTTTCTTTACAATTAGTGAATTACACATAGGTCAAATTATAAAATTATCAGGGCAGTACAATGTAAGGTTATGTTGAAATTAACATTCATCTGCTGTATTACAAATTGAACAATCTAACCACTAATCGATGCTGCTCTAAAGTGTTGATCATACTCAGCAAAAAATTTTAAATGCTTGGCTATTTATCTGCAGTACATACATGTACATGTATATTATGGCATTGTTCATACCCTTTGGGTTTGCTAGATTCTTTGCAGATAAGTTGATATCAGAAGTATCTAGTTTCAGTGTCAATCTCAGTCAAATGGATCATTGTACAACATGTTGTTGAGTTTAAGAGCATGTAAAACATGTTGGAGGATATCACTACAAGCTCAGATTTTGAGACAAGGTAGCTTTGGAAAAGCAGAAGAAAAATTAATAAATAATCTTAAAAATTGTACATTTTGCTTCATATCAGTTTGAGCGCTTAACTTGCACAACTACATAGCAAACTGTAAAATGCTTTTCAACAAATCTGCAGCTTTAGTTTCACTTTTGTTTTTAAATTCCATTTTCTGTTTACAAAATGTTTTCTACTTATTAATCTAACATTAGGGGAAAAAAAGCAAGTAACCACAAGATGAAATAGGCTAATTGGCTGCCTAAGCAACGTATCAACATGGAGACCACATTCACTGATGGGTACTGTCTTTAGACAGCTCATACTATTCTATAGCATTTTATGACACTTATTATTGGTACCTAAGGTTTAAATAAAGCAGTGCAGTAGTTTAATTCTATATAGGCTCTGAACCTAATCTTATAATTATTTTTTCACCTTGGTTTCACTAGCTCCCATTTAACTTAATGCTGACAAAACACATTAGACCCTGTATATACATATAGAAGGCAGTCTTAAAAAAATGTAAATGAGCCACATTTTTTTCTGCAGCAATCACATTACTACTATTACAAATTACTGCTGCTACTACTATCAATATTGCTACTAATACTATAACTAATTCTACCACCTCTTCTACTACTACTACTACTACTACTACTACTACTACTACTACTACTACTACTACTACTACTACTACTACTACTACTACTACTACTACTACTACTACTACTACTACTACTACTACTACTACTACTACTACTACTACTACTACTACTACTACTACTACTACTACTACTACTACTACTACTACTACTACTACTACTACTACTACTACTACTACTACTACTACTACTACTACTACTACTACTACAACCATTATTGCTACTGCTAATACAACCATTATTATTACACTACTACTACTACTACTACTACTACAACAACTACTACTACTACTACTACTACTACTACTACTACTACTACTACTACTACTACTACTACTACTACTACTACTTTTACTACTTCTTCTACTACTACTATCACCAATACTACTACTACTATCGCTGCTACCACTACTACTACGACGATTTTTACTGCTGCTGCTACTTCAACCATAATTACTATCACCACCACCATCACCACCACCACTGCTACTACTACTACTACTACTACTACTACTACTACTACTAACCACCACCACCACCACCACCACCACCACTACTACTACTACTACTACTACTACTACTACTACTACTACTACTACTACTACTACTACTACTACTACTACTACTACTACTTCTACGACCACCACCACTTTTGCTACCTCCGCATCTGTTATCAGAACTAATTACTACTATTGCTTCTTGTAGGAGTTGAAAGCATGCCCGACAAATCTTGCATATTCATACACAATTTTTAAAATATTTTCATTGTAAAATATGTTGTAGATGGTGTCTACACGAGAACAATTATACACTGAAATTGTGCCTACAAGTCTGATTACAGATTGCACGCTCTGTATTTCCTCATCAGTTTTTATCTGGATTAAATGCAGAAATACAAGATTTTTACGTAGTGTATATGATTTGTATTGGACGTTAAGCACTGTAGAGATGTCAAATCGGAGCAAATTAATGCTGCTACTAGATCTAAATCTAGCGCTCTTTATACTTTCATAGTATCTTTTGGATCTTTGAGCTATACGGTCTATTTAAAAGTTCACTTTTTGTTGTTTCCAGTGAGACTATTATATTTTAGCACAAAGATCTAGATTTATACCCGTGGAAATTTTGTTTTGGCTCATTTCAATAGCAAATTACATAAATAAGAACGAAGAAACAAACCCATTTCAATTCGTATCGAGCTGTCGGCAGAATTAGATCTATGGCTGCTTTTTTTGTCGGAAATTAAAGATTTTGTGCACCTAACTGAGCTTAGGACAAGGTAGACCCACTCCTAAATCTTGCACCTAAATCGCGTCATTTTCGAGCCAAAGTTTGATCTTAGGTTCACAATTTCCTTCATAGATCAGACCTAATTTTGATTAGAGACTAGACAGGGACTAGCGAGGGATTAGTGGAAGTTAGAATCAATCCTAAAGTTACAAGCACTTCATAGAACCAGGCCATTATGTTAGACATGGAACAAATGTAAGAGAACTTGACCCATTTTGCTTGTCTGTTGGTTTTGAAATTAACAGGATATATAAATAATGTGTTTAGGGGATGATAATTGATGTTAACTCTAATTTTGGTGAAACTGGACATAGAACATAATGTAAACTGAAACGTCGATCTATTCTTTTATTTGTATCATCAGAATGTGCCCCTCCCTCCTTTCTATCTTTATATATAATCTTTAATTCTCGATTATTCTTAAATTCTAATCACAAAATCTAGAGCTCGAACGTAATTCCTTTTCAAATTTTAAGCCTGAAAGTAAAACCTAGATCTATCTAGGCCCGGTTCTATAAAGCTCACCTAAAGATAGGTGCACCGAACTATAGGACCAGTCGTAGATAGGGTTACACCTACTCCTAATTTTAGGATCGCACCTAAAATCTTGAACTTAAATAGTCTAAGCTAAAAGTCAGTGATTTTACCGTAATTCGTCAAAAAATTTTCCTGCGCAAAACTTTTGTTTACCAATTCCATTGATATGACATGTTAGTCATTTCAAACACACAAAAAATGTAAAGGAAATTTGTGGTTTTTATTTCTTCTTTTGATGATACTCTATGATACAAGAGAAAAAAAAATTTGCTTTTTCAAATTGTTAGCCTATTACCTAAAATTCTCGTTGTTAAGAGAATGGAAAAACATATTGAAATTGTTTTGTATTTTCATGTGATTTGGACTTTGAGGCTGCGGAACTTACCTTTGAGACCTCAAAAATGTTTCCTGTTATGATCGTAACCATCTCTTTCATCCATTCGACTTGGGCGAACTAAGGATTTTGAAAATTATTTTCAACTCGCCGTCTAACCTACACATACCTAGAACCAGATTTTAGACCAAGAGCTATATAATACACTCACTTATTATGCATGGCGAAGAGTATTTTTTTTTTTTTTATAAATTACTGAAGGAAATTAAGCGACATTCAGTTAAACTGAGGTTTCGTACTGTGTGGCCTGGGCCTAGAGATTTAGATCTAGATCTAGATAAAAGCTCCAAAAGTGTACTTTTAATTTAGATCTAGTTTTAGTCAACTAGAATTTACTTTAGATTTAAATAATAATCTAAATTTAGATCTATACTAAGTGGTAGTGCTGGGGCTATCGGCACGGATCGGTACCCTACCCGCGGCACGCAGCGACACCCACGGCACATCGAGTAGATGGACGGTACGCGGTACTGTGCCGTGCCGTGCCGTGGGATCCGTGCTAGCTTCTCATTGGCACATGCGTACCGTCGATTTTGAACTGATTCTGTGCAGACAAGTAGGCGACAAATTTTTGTTTGTGATAGAACTTTCCGGCTTTCCCGCCATACATCAGTCAACAGTCGGCACGATCTCTAACTGTGTGTATTTGTGTGTGTGTGTGGGGGGGGGAGAGGGTGTCAGCGCTGCGCAAGAGAAATTTAGGGGAGGTGGAATGATAACAAAAAAAAAAAAAAAAAGATCTTAAAAAAAGAACAAAAAAACAAAAAAACAAAAAACAGGCACTCTTCACAGGAAAAGACCGCAATCTCTGAGAGATTTGTTTTAGGCCTATAGTGTCAATGCACACTATACAGTATACACTACACCGGTCTCTTCATTCTTCTCTGCTCTGATAAGAATCATCCTCTCCTTTTTTTACTTTGTCTTTATGTTATTACACTGCTGTTTTTATGACTTATTGCGCTTTAAAATAACGAGTTTATACTTTTCCATGAAATTTAGTTCTGCTTACTAAACAATCATTTTCCTTTTGTTGCATTTTTGTCAAATGAGCTAAATCTGATTGCTGCTGGTCTGTATTTGTTGTTTGAATTATTATACTTAGGCCTAATAAATTTCAGTTGCAACAGCACGCTCAGCTTATAATTTTTTTATTATCGCCATTTAAGAAAAAAATAAAAAAAATAACAGATTCATATTTAGATTTTTCTTTTCTTTTCTTTCTTTCTTTTTTTTTTTTTTTTTTGGGGGGGGGGGAGGGGGGGATATAATCTCTAGTTTTTGTGTCATGTTACGTTCAATGTGAAAGTCAAACTATAAATGAGTGTATATTAAAGAACAGAAGCTTGTCATAAATCATGCAGTCATAGCTTATCATCTTAGTCTTCTGTCCTTTTAATATTAATTGAATGATAATGCATGCCTATATGCAGATATGTCCAGACAAACTGAGATAATAAAAAGTCAATGAGAAGCAAAAAGAAACGGAAAAAAAAGAAAATGACAAAATAAAATAAAACAAAACAACGAATAAAAAATAATCTCTTCTGACGACTGGGCGCCTCGCGCTGGCGCTCCGTGTTGACGCGCCCAACCCCGCTCATTGAGCCACTGGCCAGTTTTTTTTTCCCTAAGGAATTATTTTTTACACAATGCAGCCGAGGTCTAATCTATATTTTTAGATATGACCGACACTAAGCCAAAAGATGTGTGTGATACTGTAGACTATGGACACGCGCATATGTCTGTGTGTGTGCGTTTACAAAGGTGCCGGAAAGTGTTAGGGGTGTGCCGTTTCAGCTGCGACTCGATGACTCGAGAGCCGTCGCCTGCATTCAGTGCCGAGTCCCTAGATTTAACTTTAGACTCTCGGATCGGGGGCGTACCGTGCCGCGGATCGGGGTGTGCCGTGCCTCCCACGGATCGAGGTGTGCCGTGCCTCCCACGGATCGAGGTGTGCCGTGCCTACCACAGATCGGGATGTGCCGTGCCCGCGGTACCCTTCACCTCGGGTCCCGATACTCGACGGGTAGTAAAAAATCGGGTAGACCCCAGCACTACTAAGTGGCCGCTCGTTTGAGATTTTAGATAGACCTAGATTCCAAGTCTACTGTATTATGATCGATCTAAATAATGGAGCCGGTAATTATTATCATGTCTGTTGACCCGTTGTTCATCAATTAAGCCATTCTAATTCCAAAGCTAAATCAAGTGCCTTTTTAGTATATGTTCTAGAGTAAGATAATTGTTACCAGTCCGGAAATAAGAGATCTGGGATGTCTAATACATTTCAAAACTGTACCTTACCCAGAATGTGATCTTGGCCAATAGCAGCTTACACATTTTTTAATCCTAGACTTAAAAAGTAATCTATTACATTAATGGTATCTATCGCATAAGCTGCAGTGGGTGTGTGTATAAATTTTCTAAATGTTCACCGACGATATTTGTGGAAAATCAGGCAAAAGATGTGCTGTTTTCTTGCCTTTGAATTCAATCGGAGTACAAAGGCTTAGAAACTTTAAAAAAAAAAGGAAAAAAATGTTGATGTTGGCAGGAACAAATCTTTGAACAAAATTTTTGAATTGGCAGATCAATGGAAAATGGGGTATTTGGGAAAGTGAGACTAGAAACTGCAAAAAGCCAATTGCAAGTTTGCATGAAAAAGTTACTAGCAGTTGTAGCAGAGCAGCATATACATAGCCCACTACAGATACTAGGCTGTAGAGATTAAAATTATGCTTGTCTTCTGACTACTTTGAGCAGTACACGGTTATTCAAAACTAGTGTTACAAGTGAGTGATCTGAACAAGTCACTCACAGTCAGACAGCCCAATACCCTGCTTAAGCATTCCCCACAACAACCTGCTCATATGCAACCCATGGACATAGAGCTAATACAACCCTCTTTAACTTTCAGTTTTTCCTCGAACAGGTCTTAATTTTTACCCGTTATCTTAAAGTCAGTCTGTAGTATAAATTTCCCTCCCTCATAAAAAAAAATTCTGGATAATTACAAAAGATTTGAATTTCTCAATAACTGAATTAGTAAAAAATGTTATCAGGACAAGATCTTCAATAATGTTTATGATATGACTTGTCTCTATTGATGCATTATCTTTCAAAAATAGATAGATTGGTAATCAAAATCTGGAAAAGCTAGGACAATTTTTGTGTAATTATTTTTCCTCCATGTACTGATGTAGGCCTACATAATGTAAAATACATGTATTCAACAATTTTAAAGCCCTTCCACTTCCCCCAAAAAATCATAACTAACTCTCTACTATTTAGATCTATTTATTTCAAAGTTTAAAAATCTTTTTAAATTAATTTTTATCTTACACAAGCTGCCTATATTATTCTTTGATATTACTGTATTCTGTTATTTACTTTCAGGAATTCTTCCATGAAACATGGAGAATGCTTATGATGAAGACACCAGTTGTTATCAGCATATCACCTTTCATCATGCAGATGGTGCCCTCTTTTCCTGTCAGCAATTACAAAATCATGAACTTAAGGTTTGCTAATAAACTAGCCAAGTGAATGAGGGCAAGTGCCAAGTGGCCTCACGGCATCACCTGTTTACTACTATAACTATAGCTCAAGGATCATTCAAGAATGTGCAGAGAGGGTACCTGGCACAATGAAGTCACGTGGAACTTGTTGTGTTAATGTGTACATATGTTCATGTATACTGGGCTCTATTTATCCCTGACAAATTAATGAGAAATAAATTTTTTTAAAAATCATTTTTGTCTGCTTAATCAATATTGTAAATCAATGTTCCTGTACACTGTGTTTAGTTTTGATGTATTCATGTACCAGGTACATAAGCAATTCACAGCTGTCAGAGGTAAAGGCTTAAATATATGGGTTCAAGCATTTATTTTTGTATTTGTTCAAAAAAGTTGTGTAGGAAGATTGCCCTTTGTCAAGCTAATGACTTTAACCCGCGCCATCTGATTGTAAGTTATTAAGATTAAGTTACTTAATTGATAAAGAACTCAAAATGTTTTTAAATAATATAAAGGTGCCAGTTTTTCTGCCAAATACTAATCTTATGTTTATGATATATATATATATATATATATATATATATATATATATATAAGAAGATGAGAAAAAGTGACTGATTACATTTATAAATGTAATCCTGGCACATGCAACAGAGAGTTTCATAACTGTGCCTAAATGTGCATCTACAGAATTATTCTTTCATATAGAGCATTCATAACAATGTGGTCTAGGGTGAAAAAATACTGGGCTAAATGTTCAACATGACACTACAATGACCACAGAATTTTTTACACTAAGCTTTCTACAATTAACTAAAACCAAATAAAATTATGTTTAAAGGCTTTGAAGCATTAAATCTTTTAGGATATGCCTGCCATGCTTAGCGAAGAGTTTATCTTTTTTTCAAAAACAAAAAAATGATTAAAAAAAAACCTTTATGCACTGAGCCAACAATTTAGTAGGTTTCTGTGTATTTAAAAATGTAAACATATTTTGTATGAAAAGAATATCCAAAAATAGTTAAAAGCCAAAGGCATAGTCTGTTTATTATCGGAGGTCCTTTTGCATATGATCGGAAAAAACGTATATTTGTTGTGGTTTTAAAATAACTTTTTTTTTTAAATTTTTACAGTTATTAAAAAAAAAAGAACAAGAACTGAAATTGAGTTAAACAAGATCTAGGCCTGCATTTCTGAGAAATATAATTGTCAATGGTTTATAGCCTAAAACTTACAATCACATTCATTCATTATTTTCAAAAGCTTTTACAAGGAAAGAAAAAAATTGTGAAGTTTTCATTTCTTTTTTATTTCTACTTTTTGTGCTCCAAAATATAGCATATCCTCTTCAGTTTAATAAAGGATTTCAGCTGCTGATTCAAATCCATACAGTCAATAAGATTGAAAAGCAGCAATGGGGACCTTTCACAGTTACTGGTTCTTCTTATGCACATGTCTGGAGAAAAAGACTGGGAAAAAAATAAAGTGCAATGATGTTGAATTAGATTTCAATTCAATTATGAATATAATAAGGAAAAAATGGAAGAGTAGGTTAATGCTACCTATTTCGATCAAAGTCCTTCATGCCCTCTCACTTTTTTGGACGTTAAATAAAAATTGTAATGCTTTTATAAATTATAGAGTAGTCATACTCTGACTTCATAGTCAAAACTAAACATCATTTGATTATCAGATAAAAGAATACATATCTCCAGCCAGCGCTGTTTAGTACAGAATTGTGCCTGGACACACACACACACACACACACACACATATATATATATATATATATATATATATATATATATATATATATATATATATATATATATATTCATGCTTTCATTCACACACTGTTGTCAGGTTTTCTTTACAATTACATAGGTCAAATTATAAAATTATCTATGGTGATTGCTCTCATATGGCAGTACAATGTAAGTTGATGTTGAAATTAACATGCATCTGCTATATTGCAAATTTAACAATCTAACCACTGTTTCATGCTGCTCTAAAGTATTGATCATACCCAGCAACAGTTTAATTTTAAATGCTTTTTAAAAAATTACATACATACAATACAAAATGTATATTATGGTATTGTTCATACCCTTTGGGTTTGCTAGATTCTTTGCGGATAAGTTGGTATCAGAAGTATCAAGTTTCAGTGTTAGTCTCAGGCAAATGGATCATTGTAGACATTTTGTTAAGTTCAAGAGCATGTAAAACATGTTAGAGGATACCACTACAAGCTCAGATTTTGGGTCAAGTTAGCAGTGGAAAAGCAGAAAAAGAAAATTAATAAATTATGTTCAAAAGATCAGCACTTTGCTTCCTATAAGTTTAAGCGCTTTACGTACAAAACTACATAGCAAACTGTTAAATGCTTATCAACAAATCTGCAGCTTTAGATTCACTTTTCTCTATAAATTCCATTCTCTGCTTACATTTTTTTTTCTGTTTATTAATGCAACATTAAGGAAAAAAACAACAAGTAATCACAAGTAATTGGCTGCCTAAGCGATGAATCAAAATGGAGACCACATTCACTGTTGAGCACTGTCTTTAGACAGCTCATATTCTATAGGATTTTATGACAGTTATTATTGGTACCTAAGGTTTAAATAAAGCAGTTAGGTAGTTTAGTTTATATAGGCTCTGAACCTAATTTTACAATAAATTTTTCACCCTTGCCTATATATATATATACTAAGAATATAATTTTGGAGTCCTTTTGATCTTTTCTTTTTTCTTTTTTTAAAGAACTTTATTATAGCTCTAGTTGGTTTATCAGAAGTCTCCACATCCTCCATTAATTCTTCTACACTGTGCATTAATTAGCCTTCTTTCACTTAAATGGCCCCACATTCATGAGATCATGGAAGGCAGTCTTAAAAAAAATAAAATGTAAATGAACCATATTTTTTTCTGCAGCAACCACATTACTACTCCTACTACTACCAATATTGCTATTGGTGCTAAAACTACTTCTACCACCACTATATTATGATTTTTATATTTACTACTACTACTACTACTACTACTACTACTACTACTACTACTACTACTACTACTACTACTACTACTACTACTACTACTACTACTACTACTACTACTGCTGCTGCTGCTATAACACTACAACCATTACTAATACTAATAATACTTCTACTACTATTACAAACATTATTGCTATTCTACTACAACAATTACTTCTACTAGTATTACAAACATTATTGCTTTTGCTAGTACAACAATTATTACCACCACTACTACTACTACTACTACTACTACTACTACTACTACTACTACTACTACTACTACTACTACTACTACTACTACTACTACTACTACTACTACTACTACTACTACTACTACTACTACTACTACTACTATTAACTACTACTACTACTACTACTACTACTACTACTACTACTACTACTACTACTACTACTACTACTACTACTACTACTACTACTGCTGCTGCTGCTACTGTACTACTACTACTACTACTACTACTACTACTACTACTACTACTACTACTACTACTACTACTGCTGCTGCTGCTGCTACTACTACTACTACTACTACTACTACTACTACTACTACTACTACTACTACTACTACTACTACTACTACCAGTAAGCTTTATACTATTGTTACTTTAACTAATTACTACCGTTGTTATATGTTGGGGTTAAAAATTTGCCTTAGATATCTGGCATATTCAGACACAATATTAAAATACTTTCATTGTAAAACAACTTGGCTCACAGTGATAACGTTACTGTATGATCGAGAAGTTTATAAAGAGAAAGATTGCCTACCAATCTACAGATCTGATAGCAGATTATTTCCTCACCTGATCTAATCTAGATTAAATGCCTATACATACAAGATTTACAACTATTATTATGTGTTTTGTTTTGGATGTTACACACTGCAGAGATGTTAAATTAGAGCAAATTTACTAAATATAGGTCTAGCGCTCTTTATACTAGTAGAATCTATCTAACGTTACCATTTGGATCTTTGAACTACACAGTCAATTTAAAAGTCAAGTTTTTGTTGTTTTTAGTGAGACTATTCTATCTAAACACATACATCTAGATTCATACACGTGGAAAGTTTGATTTAACTCATTTGAATAGCAAATTACATAAATAAGAGCGATGAAACAAACCCATTTCAATTCGAATCGAGCTGTCGGCAGAATTAGATCTATGGCTGCTTTTTGTCGGAAATTAAGGATTTTGTGCACCTAACTCAAGTTAGGACAAGGTAGACCCACTCCTAAATCTTGCACCTAAATCGCGTCATTTTTGCGCCAAAATTTGATCTTAGGTTCACACTTTGCTTCATAGAACGGACATACCTTTGAGAAGAGATTAGAGTGGGACTAGCCAGGGACTAGCGGAAGTTAGGATCAATCCTAAAGATAGAAGCGCTTCATAGAACCGGGCCTATATCCTAACCTTTTGATTAGAGTCTAGCTGCTGTAATATCTTGGCCCTAAAACCTGTGTCCAAGCAACTGTAAAAATTTCTTTTTTTACTTAGAGCTTACATCATAACATGTAGATCTATTCCAGACGGTTTTAAATCTGCTGCCGCCTATATTATGGACCTCCTATCAGTTTTATTCCTGCCACCCCCACAAGTTACTGAGAATACCCAGATATCCCGACATAGCAAATGCGTCACTTTTTCTGTCCTTTCGATTCTGCAATCTCTAAAGCCGTCCGGTATATAAGTTTTGGCATTTAAATACAGTACATCAAAATTTTGAAAAATACATCTGATGTCAACTCTTTCCACACAGATCTAGACCTAACTAGATATCTAAACCTAAATCTGGATCTAGTAGCCTACGTCTGATTAAAACGCTCGAAGTAGTGACTATTGGGCCGTTTAATTTACTTGAAACTGCTAGTGCTAAATCTATTAATTTACAAAGTATCCTCTTAAGGACAGGTTAAACTGGCCAGAAATCAATTTTGGGGTCAAATCATGCATATTCAGGGTTTTTTTTTTATGAAAGTACACTTATTTCTGACCATTTTCATATATTGAAAATTCATGTTTATCATCGGAAATATTTTAAACTAATTTTTTAGCAACTATGTTTACAGGAAGTTGTAGGATGCTTTTTGACAACACTGTTACTCTATGTTTAATTTGGCTTATATTTTATAAATTTGGCCTTTTCTTGGCCATCTGGCACTTGTAAAATGAGCTTGAATGTGAAAACGAAAGTTATTGACCACTATATAACACAAAGCAAAACTTGAGTTTTCATGAGATGTATATTCTCATAACTTGTTTTTGTAGAATTTTGTAGATCATGGTTCAGCATGTAGCAAGATCTAAAGTGAAGAAAGATCGCCCTAAGAAACGTCAATTTCTAGGAAATAGGCACACCCAAAACTAGTTCACAAGATCGAGTGTAGAATCAGATTCAGATAATGAATTAGGCAACACTAAATCTAGTGAGATTTATTGGTACATTTAGATATCTAGATGTTCCCAACACCTCAGCATCCTTCAAAAAATTAAATGACAGTGTTCGAAGTGTCTTCATGGTGGTTCGCAAAATGCGAATATGGGAACGGTGTCCCCAAACCACATTTGTAGGAAAAGAAAGGCTAGAAATAACATTTATGAAGCATTGATAGTTTATAACAGTGGTGAGAGCGAGAGGAAAGAAATTGTGAAAAAATTAGTCCTACAATGTGCAGAGCACATTTGAGATTTTTCAGGACTTTGATAGGAAGCATGTAAGACAAAAGTGCCAGAGCTTTAAAAAATATCCACAAGGCATCATAAGAGGCTAGAGAGGATTACAATGAAGCAGGAGCTTTCTAAAATAATTTTTTACGTGTTTATCTCATATTTCATACTTTTATCTTTATATTCTCAAAATCTGCTTTTTTTGTGTAAATTTTCCTCCAGTCGTGTCAATTTTCCTTGCAAACTAATGCACCAATCTCTATGAAACTTTGCATGCTTGTGCAACAATACCTTTGACAGATGTGGAACTAGCAGTAATGTTTTAGCTTCAAAACCTTTTTTGAAAACAGCTTTGTGTCCCCTATCCCTTAACATTTTCAAATTTTAGTTTGTCCGGTTCAAAATGAAAGGTAAAACTTTTATCTTTTAACTTCAATTAAAAAGATCTTAGTACACAATCAAGATCTAGGGTGCATAAGTCATTCTGTGAATCTTTTACTTTCATTGAGATATCTTGCCCCATACAGTATGCTATTTATTTGTTATTGACCCCTAATTTATGCAAACATTCGTATTTTAGTTTATAAAATAAACCAAAGTTTGGCAACTTCTAAAGTTTTTTTTATTATGTTCAGTGTCCTTATGCCATGCAGAAAATAGCTTAAATTCAGGAATTTTATCAGTTTTCTTATTTGGGGGTTTACCCTGTCCTTAATACTGTGAAGCAATATAATTATTTGGCAAAGGTTCTCTAATAAATACCCAGCCTGTCCGATGCATTAATCGCACGATATCGTGCTATAGATCCAGCCTATAACAGATCAGTAACCTTATTTTGAATACCAATTTTTAAAGTCATGTTGTAGTTGAGTAGAGTTACCTGAAGAGAGACAAACCCGAATGTTTTTTATGTGCGCAGAAGGGTTTACAAATTGAATTGTGTTAATATAATTTGACTCCAAATCTTATCTTACTTATAAGGAATTAAAAAAAATTAAAACTTTTTCTATGAGATATAAGAAAAAAACATTTGTTCAACACCTCACAAATTTTTCGAACCGCACACAATAAAAGTTAAAACCAAGCACCAACACACACACATACACATACCCACAATGATCTTATATCATATGTATTTTAAAATTTAATCTTGTAGACAATAGCCCTTTAAAAATGTGCAAACAGGATGAAAATAATATAATTATCAATTTTTAGTAAACCTGTCTGCATAATATTCCATCTTAAAACTATAGTTCACAACATAGGAGAAATCAAGTTTCCATCTTCTTTGACTAAACAGTTATGACTTTAGCGGAAAATTATGAAAATACTCGGGACATGCCGAAGTGCTTGTCATTGATTCTGTGCCCTTCTCTACCCAATTATGATTACAAGTAGTTCGCACATTCACCTTTTTCTTTTTAAAGAAAATTATAATCATATATTTTTGCCTTTCATCATCCAAAAACACTATTTTGGTGGAAAAAAAATATTACCACTCCAATCGTTAGGGCAATTTACAAATTTATACAAAATTTGATGTATCTAGGTGGTCTAGAAATGATCGGTTAGATGGTCCTCATTTTTCGCCTATCTTCATTATATATAGATAAGGATAAGGAGGAAAAAAAACTAGTAAAACAAAGATGCCTTAAATCAATTTTCGGAGTAGATTGAATAAAAATGTATTGACGTTAAGCTGAATGTTAAGCATGTCAGTTTTTACAGCCAGCGCTACTGTTTTACGCAGGAAATAATGCATTTTCTTTGTAATGTTTGTGAACCTCACGTTAATGAGACAAATCATGTAATATAAAAGTTTTGTCTGATAGAACATTCAGATACGACAAAGGTAACTGTTCATTTTAAATTACTATTTAGCCAGTAATTTCTAATAGAAGCTACCTAAATAAGAGGAGAATACAAACGAAAGAAATGAAATCAAACAAAAATAAACAACAAAGTTGGTTACTTTTAAAGATTTAATCTTTTGTCTAAGTGAAGAAATTATGACCAGATGATCCCTGTTCGAAAGGCATATTCACCTTCTTCACAGAGCTGTGTCTTACCCTATCCTTTTCCAGAAGCAGATGAAGTTTCTTTTTTTTTAATTAAAGCTATTTTCCATCAAGATAAAAAAAAGCATTACATTTACGTCTGTTGCTACAAGATAAGATGCGGCTTAGCACGAACCTTTATTTTTTTTTAAGACTGCGTCAGTTTTTATGCCGATAATGCAAGTAAAAGCATGACAGAGAATTTAAAAAAAAAATTAAAAGAAAAAGTCGATGTCCTTAAAGCATTTCGTGTTTTGTATAAAAGTCATGGGAATTCATAGCACATCTGATAGTGATTCTTCCTTAAAGTCGTTCATTTTATTCCCTCGGTAAGTATAGGTTGACCTCTTAAAATTGTTGTGAAAAAAGTACTTATTGTAAAAGGTAAAATAAACTACATAATATCAAAACATACCTTTAAAATCGTTTACATTCTAACAAAGACGAATAAAATTTGTCCGTAAAAATTAATCTAACCTTGCAGTTTGCATAAGAGATTAACATTTCAAGAAAGACACCGTAAGTAAACAGTATTAGTTGCTTAGAAAACAAACCCAAGAAAAATGATGGATGTGATGAAAAATAAATAAATTAAGTAAGAAACATTCACATTTCACATTAAGGAACAAAATACAGTTTTCAAGCCAACTGCTATTACTCATTGATATATTACTCATTTATATGCATAAAGAAGGCATCTTCTTACATATTATACAAGTAAATATTTTTTTTTTGACGGGCATATCACAGCTTAATTTAATACAAAATAAGAGCGATAGGAACTTTTAATCTTAGTCTTATTTTTCCTTGATTTAAAAAAAAATTCTTAAATTAATTAGTAAAATTTTGTTTATTACTTTGCATGGGCGGATATCCAAATACATTTTTAGTTTGCTGCACTCAAATGCAAAGCTTGCTATGTCTTTATTTTGCAGACCGTACAAAATGAACTTGTTCAGCTAATTAGTGGACTGAATAAAAATGACCACAAAAGCTTGTAGTACACCTTAAACATTTCTTGAAGTCTCACACTTTAAAAAATTGCGCTGATATAATATTGATCAATTATAATACTGTTACTTCCAGTCAAAGCCACCTTCAGTTTCGAATATGTTAAAAGACACAATAGTTCATAAACCATGCAATATCACATTTTCATTTAAATAATGTATTATAAAAATTGCAGTGTCTAAAAGACAAAATGTTCCACGTGCATATTAGTTGTGCGTGGGACTTTGCAGGGCAGTAATTTTAATTATAAATCGTCCTCAGTCTTTCTCAGATTCTTAAACGAGTAAAGACCTAGTATGCGCAGAATATCTGCACAATGATTGATTTGAATTGAATTGCTTTGAACTTTCCAGACTGTAGAGTTGGGAAACCCACCATGAAGATCGCAGTGCTTCTCGTATTCACTGTGGCTGTGACCCTTGTGAATGGCGCGACCCTTGAGAAACGAGGCTTTCGTGACATTTTCCGCAATATAACTGCCATTGGACGGGACGCTCTTTCTGATCTGTTGGACTTAGCAAGCAGAGGCTGGAAGAATCTGCGTCAGAGAATAAAAGATTATGATATCAAAGGCCGCTTGGTAGCACTTCGGGATAGGTTGAAAGCAAGATACGGACACATAGTTGACAGAGTCAGCGATATTAATTTAGAGAACATTGCCAAAGCCGCGAAAAATATTATGAAAGATGCAGCTGATGTCCTTGATGTGGATCAAATTGTAGGACAAGTGCGATCAGCCCTGGGGAAAGACGTTGATGATCTCTCTGATGACGACATTGGAAAGATTGTAAAGGGAGTAGAAGACGATATCACGGCAGACGATTCGAAAGATGACACTGACAGTGGTATGAGGAAGAGAGGTCTTTTTGACGACATTCGCAGCAGTTTCCGCAATCTTACAGCTATCGGACGAGACACATTTTCCGACCTTTTTGGACTCGCCAACAGAGGTTGGAAGAACCTGAAACAGAGAATCAAAGATTATGACATCAGGGGACGCATTGCAAACCTCCGCCAGAAAGTGAGAGACAGGTACGGTGATGTCATAGAAGATGTTAGCAGTTTGAAGTTTCAACACATTGTCGACGCCGCCAAAGTTATAATTGAAGATGCCAGTGATATCCTTGATGTGAACAAGATTGTTAGTCAAATCAGATCTGCTCTGGGTGCAGACGTCAAAGATATCCGCGACAATCAAATTGCCGACATTGTAAAAGTTGTGGAAGATGATGTGGATTATGATCCTACAGTCGATGACGTTGATCATGGAGTAAATGATAACCCCCCAGGTTTTTAGACTTGTTAAGTCAATGGTTTTTATAACATCACGTTAAATCGTTTTGGAAACTAACCTTGCATATTCAGACACAAATGTACATGTATTTGAAATGAAACTGTATTGATACTTCTTTGATAGACGGTATAGATAGTTTTTTGTTTTCGGCATAATTGAACAACTTGTTCATTTCCATCCTAAATAAAAATTTTCTTTGCCCACGAGTTCAATCAATAAAAACCAAAGAAATGAACAAAACTTGTTTGCATTTTTCTTAAGTTTAACGAAAAAGTGATGGATTGCCAAAGCATGCTGAGCGGTTCATATTAAGTGTTAAGTGAACACAAACATATTCGCTCAGGTTTAGTTTGACACGTGGCCAGGCTTGAAAAAAACTTTGCATGGAATGTTTATACTAGCATACTAAATCTTGTGGCGTCAAAGTTGACAGAAAGAGAAAAGCCGAGGAGCTTAGTGTATTTTATATACACTTCAACCACACGGTTCATGAAAAGCCATACGATAATTATATGAGATCGGTTACTTTTATGTTCTGATTGTTGATTTTGAGCCGGTAAGACTCACAAATTTACTAATTCTTAAGGGATTAGGAAGAGGCGAAGGACGAGGAGGAAGAGAAAGAGGAGGAGGAATAGAACAACAATATCAAAACAACAGTGATGAGGATGATGATGATGATGATGATGATGATGATGATGATGATGATGATGATGATGATGATGATGATGATGATGATGATGATGATAATGATGATGATGAAACAGGTGTTGGTTTGATAATAAAAGAAAAGACCCATTTGAAATGACTACTGCAGTTTCTGTGGGTTTTTTTTTCATTGACTATAAATTAATTTAATCTTCTTTCTAAGGCCTGTTTATTATTGATATAAAAGAAAAGAATAGCTGATCAGCAATTACATAACAATATCGACAGAGCTAATTCAAAATATGATTTTCAAGATAGGTCAATTCCAGGGTTAGTTATAGCTTATGAACCGAAGTCAAGAGGGAGAGCTGCGTTATCAACTGCGAAACAACAATTGACTCATTTGAGAGAGAGAGAGAGAGAGAGAGAGAGAGAGAGAGAGAGAGAGAGAGAGAGAGAGAGAGAGAGAGAGAGAGAGAGAGAGACAGAATGGAAGAACAAGAACATTGAATCAATTATCAGTTCGCACATATATAGCCCTGACACTAGTCTCTTGACAAGAGCTGTTCATCATAAAATTTGAACATTATCTTTATTTGGTAATAATTATGTTGCTTGAAATGCGTAACCACGCTCAACTCCAACTGAGTCCAACAAATACTAAATATTCAACGATACACCTTTCCTCACCCGATTTGAATGCTTTCAGATGGAAAATAAACTTAAAAATAACACAAACAATAACATAACCTTATAGTAGATTGGATTATTACTACGGAAAACTGTGAAAAGTGTACAATCTTATTTCTTTGTTTTTCTTCTTCTTAAAACTGCCGAAAACACGACTGGTTTGCACAGGACCTTGGTACTTAACATTTTTGTTTTGCTCAAAGCATTGAAAGTATTTTTTTTGACTTTCCCGCTCTAATCTCTCTCTCTCTCTCTCTCTCTCTCTCTCTCTCTCTCTCTCTCTCTCTCTCTCTCTCTCTCTCTCTCTCTCTCTCTCTCTCTCTCTCTCTCTCTCTTTTTTTCTCTCTTCTTCCCTCTACATTTGTACTTTTCTCCATCTTTTTCTCTTCCTCCTCCTCCTCCTTCTTGTTCTTGTTCTTGTTCTTGTTGTTGTTGTTGTTGTTGTTGTTGTTGTTGTTGTTGTTGTTCTTCTTCTTCTTCTTCTTCTTCTTCTTCTTCTTCTTCTTCTTCTTCTTCTTCTTCTTCTTCTTCTTCTCTCTCTCTCTCTCACACACACACACTTACTTTCATTCTTTTGATTCTCAATATTCTGATATAAATTATACATTGCAAAGAGTTTTTTTTTTAATTGTTTCTTGACATCAACAAATTGAAACAGAGAGTAATAATCTAATATCTCAAAACAATGTGAATTTTTGTCGTATACAAGCATTCCTGTGCACCTTGTTTATCAGAATGTTGTTTTTTTTTTTTAAATCGTCGTCTCTATGAAAATCGTGATGAACGAGAGCCACATCGCCCTGGCTTCTCCTCAACCAAACAAGCAGAAGGTAAGGCAGAGGGACACGACAGCACTGGCTTTCTCAGCACTCCCTTATCTCTGGCGTGATCCGATCAGAGGCCAGCAGAGATAATACATTGCAGTTACCTGAAACTGATTGCTTGCTTTTGTTAAAAAAATGAGTATTATTTTCAAAAGTGTCTCCTCACAAAAGTTTACCACAATCGAATTGGCTGACGCTGTCTAGATTTACATGTGGAATAAGACATTTTTTTTTAACGAGCGCGTCGACTCAAAGCATCGTACTTGAGCTTGACATCACCTGACCTTAGTTCGTGTCACTTAAACACGCCAGTGTAAGGACAAAAAAAGTTCATTCTAAGTCACCTCTTAAGTAGAATCGATATCTTATGAAACTAGAAAAGTTTGCATGGATGAAAGCTGAGAAAGAAATAACAAGTGTTTCGAATACATCTTAAAATGTAGAAAATTGACAGGATTTTCCGAGACCCAGCCCAATCAGTAGGCTTAGCCTTCTTTCGATCTAATGATTCTCTACATAGTGAGAAGTGCTTCTTAATTTTTCTAACCTCGATCGAATCTAGATGTTTCATCTAGATATAACTTTTATGAACTCTTTTGAAGTAGTTAAGATTTCTTGTACAAAACGCACGTTAAGAGGGTTCGACTTTGTTGATTTCTTAAAAGTAATTAGCGATAAAAGCAACATTTAGCTCTGGATCATGTAGAAGAATTGTGTGGGAAGTCCAGGGAGAACAAAAACATTACAAAGCATTAGACCTTCCCTTTTCCTGCCCTTCATCTGCCACGACTGTCTCCAGCCTGGGACAAGCATAACGAAAGCGTGTAAAACGTTGCCACTGTGACAACACACCAACACCCATCTTGTGGATCTTAGCGGATTTTTTTTAATGAAACATGACAACAATCGTGATCAAAAGTATAAATTAGTTTTTTTTTAGAATGGTAATCAATTCACATTTCTTTGTGTTTATTTTGATTTCAAAATGAATATAATGTCAGTCTTTGCTCTTATCAATGGTGGATTAATTGTAGATGATAATAAGATAAAGTGTCGACGTAAGTAACAAATTCACGTAAAGAAGCATCTCACAATAAAGCAGTTAGAGGATGCCGTCATGGAAACTGTATCTATTAAAAAATAATCATGAAACTAATATCATCCAGACAGGCCTACAATGGAAGATGCTATTTAATTCCTGGAAGCAAAGAAAGATAAGAAACACTGAACAAAAAGATGAAAAAATGACCAAAGCTAGAGCTAGTGTGTAGAGTGCTTTACACATGTACAGTGGCTTTCAGCTTGAAGAACAAAAATAAAGAAGTTGAGACGACATTACCAGCCTAGCTTTCTATTTTAAGAGATTGCGGAGCAAACGATTCTACATAATAATTACCACAATGTTTGGGCTGCAAACAAATATCCGGCACAAACATAATAGAACGCACAAAACTGACATTTTCTCAACTACAGAGACAAAACAAAAACAAAGTTTATGTGTCTACATTTAAATGTCCAAAATAGAGCTCAAACTGCTATTTCGAAGTCTATAGCCATACATGTAATAATATAATATAACAAAATAGCAAATAAAAGAGATTCAAAGCGATCCGTATGGACTAAGAAAAAAATAAGGAAAATATCTTTGTTACTCTGCTAAACAGCATCCTTGCGCAGTTTTAAGCAACTTCAGAAAATATTAAAAAAATATCAGAGATTGAACGATGTGATTGAATGAGGCTTCCGTTTATATAAAACCAGCTGATCGTGTTGAGTTATTTTAGGGGATATTGCTGACATTAAATGGTACATAGAATCAGCTGGTCATGTTGAGTTATGTTTGGAGATATTGCTGACATTACATGATAGATAGAATCAGCTGGTCATGTTGATGTTTGGGGATATTGCTAACTTGATATGATAGATAGAACCAGCTGGTTATGTTGAATAATGTTAGCAGATATTGCTGACATTATATGATACTTAGAACCAGCTGGTCATGTTGAGTTATATTAGCACATATTGCTGACATTATATGATAGATAGAATCAGCTGATCATGTTGAGTTATGTTTCCAGATATTGCTGACATTACATGATAGATAGAATCAGCTGATCATGTTGAGTTTTGTTTCCAGATATTGCTGACATTACATGATAGATAGAATCTGCTGGTCATGTTGAGTTATGTTACCAGATATTGCTGACATTACATAATAGATAGAATCACTTGTCATGTTGATGTTTAGGGATGTCGCTGACATTATATCTTAGAAAGAATCAGTTGGTCATGTTGAGTTATGTTAGCAGTTATTGCTGACATTATATGATAGATAGAATCTGCTGGCCATGTTGAGTTATGTTAGCAGATATACATAGAACCAGCTGGTCATGTTGAGTTATGTTACCAGATATTGCTAACATTATATGATAGATAGAATCTGCTGGTCATGTTGTACTATGTTTAGAGATATCTTGGCAACATGAAGAGAATATTCCATGGAAAAAGTATTTCGTTTTGGCTCGTCCCAACTTTATACTCATTAACAATCGGGAATAAAGATTAGTAGCAAGACTTAAAATCTTCCGGCCGTATTGAGAGATTGTACGATCTTTTATAAATACTCCAGATCAAGTTGTGGATATATAAGCCGGGGAGAAAACTTTAACAATAGTAGTAGGCGAGTTTGCCGCAGTTGGAAAAATCAAGTTACACGAAAATTGGGTGATGTCAAACAAAAGTAGGCGTCTTGCAACTTAGTAGGGTCATCATAAATATGGGTATCCTCAAAGTTACCGAATCCACCTTCAAGTCATACTTTGTGAGATTCTGTGCTTCTGAACTTTTATAAAGGAGAAAAACCAATATTCTTCTCTATTCACCCCAGCAGACTGTCTCCATAGTAAAGTCTCGGAAATGCTTGACAGACATTTTGGAGAAACAATTATTCCGTGAAACTAGAAAAAGAGGGTATTTTATTTAAAAAAAAAATTAAGAATAACAGTTTGAAGAAAACGATGTGCTATACTGTAAATTTTCGGAATGATCCAAAAACTACATGCAATTAATTACCTTATCTGCTCTCATTTCAACAAATATGAATATTTGTATGTATAAAAAAAAAAAAACCTTTCAAACTTTATAGAGGTGCAAGTTTTTGGAGAGTGCACTTATTCATTAATGACCTTTAAATCCTGTGGAAAGTCGGTTAGCTTTTACTTTGGCACACCTTTTCTGTTCTTCAAATTTATTAATTTCTAAACCTGCCTGAGCAGTAAAGTCTTGGGACATTGCAGCCCTGGTAAAGGATATTATTAATGTTATATGCGACAGCTTTACCATGCTAATGAGCTTTTCTTTTTTTTTTTTTTTTTTTTTAGATTAGTATTGTTTTTGTTTTATTAAAAAGGCTTGTTGAAAATGGCACACAGTGCACAATTCCTGTTACGATATTTCCTGTAGGAAATGTGTATCTGTTCATATACATCATTGTGGGAAGAAATCAACAGCATCAGAAGCTTTGCAAATTTTTACAATCAACATAGGTTATGACAGTTAAAACTTTGAGCAAGCCCAAGGGCCCTTACAAGCTTTAGTCACTAGAGCCACATCTTTAATATTGTCAAGAATGCACATTTGATCCAAAGCTAAAATCCTCTCAGAATAGAATAATTTTTGTACAGACCCAAAATAAATTGTTTCCTCTCTTGCTGTTTCGTTTCACCCAAAATTTGGTGGACGTAGAGAGTTATAGTTTTAGATAAGTAGGCAAAAGCAAAATAATCTGTTTCAGGAAAATTGAAGTTTTTATTTTCTTGAAATAAGAAGACATCATTTTTGTTAAGATTTTGATGCGACAAAAGGAAATGGATAAAAACTTGTTTAAAGAAAACAAAGTGATCTAATCTTGAGTAACAAAGCATTACTTTATGCCTTCTGTGGCTTACAGTCTGCTTGCTATGTTCATAACACTTTGCAATGGATAGAATAAATTTCATGGACGTTTGAAAATTAAGAGACGTTTTTTATATATACTTTGCACTTGGAGAACATCTTTGACTTATCAAAAACATTAAATTTCTCCACATCCATAGCGATGGACTTTTAATTGCTGCCTGTTATATTGTAGGCAATGGCAAATAAGAAAATGTAAAAATAAATATCTAGAAAGCGATTTTTTGCAGGGTAGACACATTTTTTCGCTATCTTTTCTACTTAACTGATGATCGCTAATACCTAGAAAACGACCCGAAATCCGATACAGGGAGAAAACGGAATTAGAAAAAAAAAAAAAACAAAACCAGCAGTAAAACAGGAGAAAAGGTAACACTCTTTTTGCTAGATGAATTGTTTTGTCCACCGTCTAGTAAAGTAGTTGAGATGTTTTCTGATTTGTGTCCTATCCTCAAAGTCTAGTTTAGCCCATATATTTTTGTTGTGTATACTATCCTCAAAGTCTAGGCCAGCCCATATGTTTTTGCTTTGTGCACAGTCCTCAAAAGTCTATACTTTTCTATATACTTTTGATTTGTATTCTATCCTCAAAGTCTAGACTAGCCATTATATATATTTGATTTATGTCTTGCTCTCAAACTTAAGTCTAGACTAGCCCATATGTTTTTGACTTGTGTCCTGACCTCAACGCCTATATAAACTAATTTGTTTTACATGTGTCTGAAAGTTAAAGTCGGACAATTTGATACACAGATAAAAGAGTAAAAAAAATGCACAATATTACAATGGAAACATTTCTGCTTTTATGAACCTCTCAAGCCTTGCAAAGCTTTGATGCGTAGTCAAAGCAGCTCGGAATTAAAAGGGCGCCGTAAAAAATAAATATTCTTCTAAATCTAAAGTTGGGGATATTTTTCTTAATTGTTTCCCCTCATTCCAATCTCTCTTAGTGTCTCCTGTAGCCAGCTAAGCGGCTTTAACGGCCCTGGGTTTACTAATCTTATCTTCATTCAATACATGTATCCCAAAGTTTAAGTGTTTGTATGATACGTAACATCCACTATTTGTAGACATGTGTAGCAGCAAAGCCCAGGGATATTTCGCCCCGCATTCTAAAAAGCACGATGTATACCGTTGTGCTAATCCACTCCAACTGTAAACACATAAACTGCTCTTAACCCGCAGATCTTAAACAAACTACATAAGAAAAACTTGCTGTAACAAGAGTGTTCTCATGTTTTTTTTTTGAATTGCTTCAGTTCATGATCTCTTCAGTTCGAGGGGTATTCCCGCCCAGTGAAGATGGTCTGGTTTTTATGGCTGGTAAGATCTGGATAGTTATAGTCCTCTTCTCTCGTCTCTGAGAGGTTTTAGGGAACTTTCTTTACGGTGATTAACCCGAGGCGACTCATATTTCACAATGATGAAGTGAATTTTTTGTAGGCTATTATTTGGACTATAGTGCAATGAACTACAATGGTAGAGATTTAATTGAACAGTTGTTGTTGATATTGATGTTACTCTTTTATTAAACACAGTAACATACAATTAGATTTCAACAGAGAATTACATTCTTTTCCACGAGTTAAGATACAATTAAACTTTCACAAGTTTTCAAATTCTCAAGCACGATGCTTACCCTAGTCTTTTGCTTAAAAGCTTTGAATTTTTAGTTCATTTAATACATCAGATGAGAAAGTCATGAAATATGGCTGAATGTTTTGATTTTTCCACTTGATTTTTTTGTTTGAAATGTTGATGATTGTAACACAAACTTTTGCGACTTCTAAGACAACGCAACATTATTAGTTAAAGAAAATATCGTTTTTTATCTCTATAAAGATAACATTCAAAGCATGGCTTTCCTGATTCCTTTTCTACGTCTAGAATTAATTTCAACTTTTGTTAAATACAATTACTGAAGGAGTTTGTACGTATAGAACTTCCCAGAGACGTTTAAACTGCCAACTTCTTAGCTCTATGTGTAACCTTGTTGAGTAGCGAGACAGACACTTTCATGGTCTTTCTTCTCTAGGGAATCCCCACCAGTTGCGGTGTGAAAGTTTTCTCATTGTTTCTGGTTTTCTTGATTTTCTTTTCAGATAAAAATCAAAAGATCAATAACAACTTGACACATTGCACTTGTGACCTGCTTTATTGCCTTTTCAGCACGAAAATCCAAAAACAACAAAAGAAGCACATAACTATCTTTAACGAGTTTGACACACATTCCATTCACACACGCACCAATCCAGCCCTTGGTTTAGTTATATTCGTTACTCCCTTTCTGAAATATTTTATTATAGAACTCAACCTTTTAATGTAGCATAAAGATTCGTGGTTTAGATCCCTTGAAAAAAGACTTGTATAGAGTTCATCCATACTGCCAGTGCAAGAGAACAAGACCAGTGCAGGTCAATATAATTAATCTTCCAATGTGAATTACTCTTTTTTTTTTTAATATTTTGTTTCAAGAAGGCGATGCAGCTGTTAATAACCAACAGTTAACACAGATGTAAAAGATGGTTATAAACAACCTGCTTAGAAGGTTTTCACATTATACAACTTTAAGTTCCTCAGAACATTAAGATCTAACCTTACACACCACTTAAAAAAGAAGAACGGCTCTGCATAGGCATCAAGAATAAGTAAACAGGATTTATTATGAGCTTTTATTATTTTAAACAAAAAGTCTTATTTTCCCTCAAATTGTCGACAAATTCCGCATATAGAGCGGAATAAAATCTTGAGAAGCGATCATCGCACTAACATTGGTTCCTCTTTTATCAGACCTCGCTGTCGGTATGGTTCTCACTTGGCATGACATCAATGTTGGTGACGTCACACGTGTCGTTACTATGGCTACTGCGCCTATACAAATATGAGCAGGTTCACCCAGTGACGTGGTACGTACATACAAAGCAGATTGCAGATATATTTTAAAATTCTTTGTCATTTTCCTTGTCCATTTCCGTCTTTTTATTGTTCAACCTATATATCTACTTATTCACATCTCCGACTTGACCCCTTTTATATATTTCTTTATACTTTCCCAGTGATAAGTAACTTAAATACACAAATATAGACACCTTAAACTTTTAAATGCTTTCAGAAGTTAAGTCTGGCTTCATATTTGCTTCTTCCTGCAACGTTTGGTTCGAAGAGTCCGTTAAGTTTTAATTGTGCACAACAAAACGATTTGAAAAGGCAAATTGTCTGTAAGGTCTGCTGGCTGAACAATTTTTCTGTCAATTCAATATATGCTGTGATTGTTTAGAAAGTCTCTGAAAAGTAAACGAAAAAATTGTAAACGAAAAACATTTCCCCTTAGTTTATCATTGGAGAAAAAAAACACAATCGTTGAAAGGATGCTGCAAGCTGCGTATGGTCGGTTTTTATTTATTTGTGCTTCCAGATAGCTACAGGTCGGCTTTTGGGGTTTATCAGAAGCAACAAGATTCCTTAAACTTCTTTTTGTTCAGGGTCTGTTATGGTAGCATTTTATGAACTTTCTTTACACAATGATGGTAATCTGTTTCCGAACTGTAAAACTGTCATACCAGCAGCAAGACGTGAAGATATACAGGAACGATTTCAAACAAATCCTCCCAGTTTTTCTGATTCGTACCTGTCTGATACATGTATAACACTCAAACAAAGTTATTTTTTTCTTCATATTAATCAGTACAAATTGAATAATGTTGAGAATGTCACCCCCTTTATCTTATCGCTCCTATACTTCCTGTGTATACATTCCCCTAGGTATCTAGTCGTTCTCATCTTGCTGACCGTACCCTGTATGGCTGAAGTAATCTACTGGCTGTGGACAACGCCCATCATCAACACGTGTGCGAGGAACAAACTACCACCCGTCAGACATCTGTGTCTTGTGAGTGAGAAGCGCTATTGAGAAAAATAGATTTATTCATAACAGCCAGCTGTGTAGTGCGAATAAATTAATATACTCGAGTTGATTAAATTAATATCGTATCAAAACTGGTCGATCGCTAATTACTCCAGCACTTGAATAACTATTGAAGCAACTATCTCAAGGACAAGCACTTCAATTTATATATTTTCTTGTCATAATCAACGCCATGAAAAACAATCAAACAACAAACAAACATATGAAAAGATATAATCAACACTGTAGTCACGTGTTTTATTACAGCATCAGTTGTATTAAGCTGACGAGATACAACAAGTATGGCATAGTCGCATGCAATTGATGTGGCAGCTAAAAGTTATTCTAATACAGTATTCTCAAATAACTCGTTAAATCTCAGTCTTAATGATATCTTCCGGCAATCTCTTCATCAATACATTTCCCCTAAGATCTAACTTTAAATCTCAGTCTTAATGATATCCTCCGGCAGTCTCTTCATCAATACATTTCCCCTAAGATCTAACTTTAAATCTCAGTCTTAATGACATCCTCCGGCAATCTCTTCATCAATACATTTCCCCTAAGAACTAACTTTAAATCTCAGTCTTAATGATATTCTCCGGCAGTCTCTTCATCAATACATTTCCCCTAAGATCTAACTTTAAATCTCAGTCTTAATGATATCCTCCGGCAATCTCTTCATCAATACATTTCCCCTAAGATCTAACTTTAAATCTCAGTCTTAATGACATCCTCCGGCAATCTCTTCATCAATACATTTCCCCTAAGATCTAACTTTAAATCTCAGTCTTAATGACATCCTCCGGCAATCTCTTCATCAATACATTTCCCCTAAGATCTAACTTTAAATCTCAGTCTTAATGACATCCTCCGGCAATCTCTTCATCAATACATTTCCCCTAAGATCTAACTTTAAATCTCAGTCTTAATGATATCCTCCGGCAGTCTCTTCATCAATACATTTCCCCTAAGATCTAACTTTAAATCTCAGTCTTAATGATATCCTCCGGCAATCTCTTCATCAATACATTTCCCCTAAGATCTAACTTTAAATCTCAGTATTAATGATATCCTCCGGTAATCTCTTTATCAATACATTTCCCCTAAGATCTAACTTTAAATCTCAGTATTAATGATATCCTCCGGTAATCTCTTCATCAATACATTTCCCTAAGATCTAACTTTAAATCGCAGTCTTAATGATATCCTCCGGTAATCTCTTCATCAATACATTTTCCCTAAGATCTAACTTTAAATCTCAGTCTTAATGATATCCTCCGGTAATCTCTTCATCAATACATTTCCCCTAAGATCTAACTCTATATCGCAGTCTTAATGATATCCTCCGGTAATCTCTTCATCAATACATTTCCCCTAAGATCTAACTCTATATCGCAGTCTTAATGATATCCTCCGGTAATCTCTTCATCAATACATTTCCCCTAAGATCTAACTCTATATCGCAGTCTTAATGATATCCTCCGGTAATCTCTTCATCGCCCAAAGTTCCGTGCGATCTCCGACTTTATGAGGCAAATACAATTGTTCATAGCTAAACCTCTCTAGGGCTAGATATTCAGTCAGGAATAAGACTATAACTCCTGTCTTCCTTGCAACTCTATAGATATGAAACGAACTATTTTATACCTGTCATTCACACAGTATCCCAAGTTCCCACACTTCAACCCACTTCCTTCAACTGTCAGAATTTTAGTTATTTACCACCATTCGACACATCGTAGCTTCCGTACAATCCATTGCAATGCAATAAACTGTCATGACCACCTCAACTTTTTATTGAACGTTACTTTCGACAAACCTATCAGTCTCGTATTGGCAAGTGTCAAGAGAACTGGATGCACTTCATCAAACTGGTTGAGCGCCCATTTGTTTTCATCAGAGTATTTGTCAGCTGCCTGTGCAGATTCTGCTCAACATGTCAACTCATCTCCTGTCAAGTTGACCATTCCTGCGAATAATAAACAGAGAACGCTGAGACAAATAAATTCAGATCACAATGATTGCAACTTATGATCATGAATCTTCTTTACTGATTCTTCCCCAGCATCTCCTTTCCTCTTCTTTTTTCTTTATTGGTTTGAAATTCGAAGCCTTTTAACACATTGTATGGCTCCAGTTGGCAGCTCTGTGTTTAGAACATCTTGAGTTTTTCCCATGGATCTTCAAATAACTCAGATTTGATTAAACCATTTCGGCCTCTCTACTTCAATTGTTCCACGTAACCTATTCTGTGATTGGACCGTTTTTTGTTTAAGTGCTCGAACTTTCTGTCTATAAAAATTGAGTTGCCCTTTTATCTTCTCTCAACCTGCTAGCCTCTCAAGATAAGATACTGTTTATATGTCCTGTTTAACTCATCACATTAGCTTTTCTTCTTCTTATCTAACCTTCAATTTTTTATCCCAAACAATT
>JAWDGP010000891.1:47500-55000 GCA_033675545.1 Elysia crispata
AACAGGTGGCAAGTAATGTGTGTGGATAGTTGGCTTGCACCAAGAGCTCCTCTTGATTCTTTTTTTCTCTTAAACTGGCAAAGATATTAGACTGAGTTCCTTTAAGAGAAAGTCAGATGGGGGAGAGGAGGGTTGGGTGATCATGGCAGATTAAAAATTCAATAAACTTCATTACTGCACATTGAGTGTTTTTGGAGGAGGTAGCGGAGATAGAAATCGAAGTTGCCTTTCATTCCCTTTACACATACATACATACATGTATATGTATATATATATATAATTATATATATGCATATTTATCGTATGTATACAAAAATGATTCTGAAAGTTAATTGATTGATAAGACTTCTCCTCCACTTCAAGGTGATCCAAGGATAGTTCAAGCAGAGATAAAGAGATAAAGTTCCATTCCATTCTTTTGAGAGCCATCAAAGAAAGTTGTTAAAAATGTAAAAATTACAATTCTTTGAAAATAAGTTAAAGATCTACACATGGCAAAAATGTGGAAAGAGTAATTAACCAACATGGATATGTTCCTTTGGTGACTAATTTAGTCTCTCTCATTCACTCTCTCTGTGTGTCTACCCCCAACCCCTTGCTTTCTTTTTAAGTAAAGTATTAATATTCCATAAAGAGTAAGTTCACTTTGTGTTTTCTTTTCATAATCCAGATTTTCCTCTGCCCAGTGCGTAGTAGCGAGCACAAGTGTATTTCTTCTCTCAACTACCTGGGACTCTGAGGTGATGTCCTTGACAATTTTGTCGTTTGGTGGTAACACCAGGTGCTCTAGGGTGCAAATGATCTACGCCAGTGTGAAAGCTGTAGCTATCACCATCACCTTATTTCTCTCTCTGACTTTTAAAGTTGCTCTTTTCCGGAACTACCCATACGAACATTTGATTTTCGCATTCAAAGAAAGTGCACAGTTTGGTGTATTCACACCGGTCTTTCTGTGCTGCTTTGGCGGACTTTTCAGTTTTTTGCTCTGCGTGGCTGCGTCCAAAGTTTGCCTCATCACCCCTGTGCTTCAAATATCTATGTTTCTTTCACCAATGTTAGCGATTGTTCTTTCTGCAATTTTGTGGAATGATTTTGATACGGGTGCTTTTTGGGAGGTCAGTGCAGACGATCTGATGTCATGCATTGTCATTGTGCTCTCTGCAGGGACATGGCTTATCCCGATTTTTGCTTCAGCTTTCCAAAGGCTTGGCAACGCTCAAGTTGCAAATCGAAAGTTAACAGAAAGCTTCTACAGCTTCTCATGGTCTCCATTTTTTTGGGAGCCAAGACTTGTATTGAACTATGAGAAATATTCTATACTTCCTTTCGAAGACATGATGCTGCAAAACCAAGAACTAAAAAATTCCAAACCCAAATCCGGTGGAAAGACGGTGTTTATTTGCACGACAATGTACAAGGAAACCGAGGCGGAGATGAGCCGCTACCTTTGCAGCATCAAGAGCACGCTGGACCACGACTGGGAGCAGCTGGACACCAGAGTGGAGGCTCATGTCGTTTTTGACAGTTCTATTTCTTCTGGTGAGATCAATGGAAGAGGGCGACATTTTCTTGGACTTCTGTGTGGAATGTTTGACCTTAATGATACAGATCTTCATAAATTTTCAACCCCTTACGGCTGCCAAATTGAAATCCTGAAAATTGTCAAAACTCATTCGATGCTCATACATTTTAAAGATCCAACAAAAGTAAAGGCAAAGAAAAGATGGAGTCAGGTTATGTACATGCACTATGTTCTCAAGGTTAGATCACATCCAAGGGACAACTATCAGTACAACAAAGAGGAGAACAACAGCAAGTCTCGGTGTTCCCAGATTCCTATAAATAGTGTCACTACCGGAACTTCAAATTTCTTGAAAGCCGACAGCCTTTCCAACAATGATGCCAGCGAATTATACCGTGCTTCCCAAATCAGGTATAAAAAAACACAGACGCATTATGTTAGGCTAGTTTTAAGCATGGTAAATTCTGTACGTTTTCCGTTAAGTATAGGACATAATTAGCTCTGAAATATTAACCTTTACTATCTTCGCCAACCGATCCCTGGGAACATGAAAATGTGAATATTTTCAAGCCACTCCTCTTCAGTCTTTGACACTTATTGAAACAAGGCTTTCACAACCAAGTTTTTTTATCCTTTTTTTTCAAATTATTTTTTGCATACCAGTATTGAAAGAGTCATATCTAAATGCAAAAATCAGTATATCATGCACACTTTTAAAGCAATTATTTTCCATAAGTACCATATGTCAATCTCTTTTTAAGCACCACTTTTGAAATCAATTGAATGAGTTTGACAAAACGGAATGTTTAAATTCTCCCATCCAAAATAGGCAGTTGTCTCATTTGTAACTCCAGATACCTCAATATATTTTATCTTTGTTCCACTCTACTTAAGTTTCTGAAATTACACTACTCGAAAACGGATGAAACTTAACGAGGTGCATAGAATAACGGTGAAGTGAAATCATGGTATCTAAGAGTCTTTTCTCCTCATTAGGTGTGTACAGAAGCATGAAGGCCGGAGATCTGCATGTGTCCGCGACCTGAACCAGGTTTATGTGCTCACCACTGATGCTGATACAGGTTAGTTGATAATATCATCACTGCACTTTTCCTAACGTCCTCGAAATTTCGCGACGAATTTTGTAAGAAGCTCCCATTACAATGAGAGTTCTTTTAAAATAAATAAATGAAAAAAACTTGCCTCAACCAGCGATTTTCTGCAAGATTTAGCGACAAGGCATGTCAATGAGACAGAAGCCTAAATGTAAAGAATGGATTGGATTAACACATACTTCAACTTGAAATGCAGCCCTGAATTTAAAACCCAATGTTAACTTTTATATACAAGATTTACTTCTCAAGGACATTTATGTAAATAATCTTTTTGAACAGTTTTAGAGCGAAAGACGGGAACGGCTTTGTGATTTCGACTGGCACTGGTCAAAAATTATCTCTTATTTACGAGGGCAGGCTGATAATTAAGTTCCGTTTAATCATAACTTTTTAATTTTTCACAGCATATACATAAACAATACGTCAAACGAAAGCTTAATATCTCAGCTACATACTTAGCACTCTATTTTTCGATGTAGTCACCGTCGCGATCAACACACCGCCTCCAACGTTTCACTAGTTGGCTCACGCCGTCAGCGAAGAATTCAGACGGCTGTCCACGGCACCATCTGCGAACATCTGCGATAACTTCCTCATCATTGTCATAGTGATGGCCCTTCAGGTACTTCTTGAGTTGGGGAAACAAATAATAGTCAGAGGGGGCAAGATCGGGGCTGTATGCAGGGTGAGGTAGGGTCGTAAGTTCCAGCTGCCTTAAGGCGTCCTGAGTTTGGCGACTGGTGTGCGGGCGCGCATTGTCGTGTTGCAGGATTGAGTCCTTATCACGCCGAATACGTCTGAGTCGGAGTTTGAGAGCTCGGAGTGTTGAAATATATCGCTCAGAGTTCACAGTTTGCCCTTGCTCCAGAAATTCCATGTGGACCACTCCCTCCATGTCCCAGAAAACGGTGAACAAGACCTTTCTTGCAGAGGCAACAACCTTGAACTTCCTTGGACTTGGAGAAGTTTTGTGCCTATACTCCATCGATTGGGCTTTACATTCTGGATCGTAGTGGTGGACCCAGGATTCGTCTCCAGTCACAATGCGTTGCAGAAATGCTTCTCCTTCTGCATTGTAACGCTCTAAGAGTTGAGTACACATGTCCTTTCTCTGCGCTTTCATCTCTACAGTGAGCTGTCTTGGGACCCAACGGGCAGAGACTTTTCGGTAACCCAGTACAGTTGTGGCGATATGGTGCACTCGTTCTTTCGAAATGCCTACTTCATCTGCAATTTCCTTTTGTTTGACCCTTCGATTAGCTCTAATCATGCAGTCAACTTTCTCTCGATGAGCCGTGTCCGATGCGGAAAGGGGCCTACCCGAACGCTTTCGATCACGCAGAATTGTCTCTCTGGGGTCTTCCCCTTTAAAAATTCTCACCCATTTGCGAACTGCACAGTCTGAAATGCACATTTCACCATAAACTGTCTTCATTCTTGCATGAATGTTTGCAGCAGAACATCCCTCAGCTGCCAAAAACTCGATAACAGAGCGCTGTTTGATGAGAAGGTCATTGGAAGTCGCCATTGTCTCATAAACATGGCTACCACATCATGTGTTGCGCGTCACTGCATTATGAGCACGAATGACGTCACACAAACTTGTTGTTATAGTTAAGTCTAGAAAAATGGTTCGAGAGTATATGTATGAAATTTTAGGTCGATGTGACGAAAATTGACCTAGTTATTAGCAAACGGAACTTAATTATCAGCCTGCCCTCGTATATTTTAATGCAAAAATTCTTTCTAAAGAGTCGCAGCTTGAGATGTAAGACTCAACTCTAGGTGAGATGGATGTGAAACCTAAACTTGAGGGGATACACGACTTATGTGTTGTGCTTGTCAATGACTTATATGCACATGGGGATTGGTCAAGCCTGACATTCAATTTTTTATGTATAAAAACTTGTCTTATTTGTATAAATCATGATACATTGCACTGCCTTTAGACATTTCATGCTCAACTTTAGTAAGCACCATGCAGGAATAGGTTAAGCCAAAGCCCTGTGATAATGTTCCAAAGTTTCATGTTGTACATGTATGTATTCCGAGTACTGGGAATGTGTAGTGGCACTCCACAAGGCTCCTTTCTATAAACGTTTGCTGAGTTGAGCGTCCGTGTCATAACCCCCAGAGTTCACCGCGAGCTGTGTAGCGCGGCTGTTGTATGTGTGCTCTACACACCGGGCACTGGGCGCCGTCTGCGGCAGAACTGTCCCCCAGGGATCGGCCACGCCCATTGTTTGGTATCAGAAGTTCGAGTATGCGAAAGGTAGGCCTTGAAAATACCATCTGTCATTAGCTTATACTTAGATTCATGTTTTGATGATTTTTCTACAGTAAATTCATTTGTTGTGTTTGTTGTTGTTGTTGTTGCTGTTCTTCTTCTTCTTCTTCTTCTTCTTCTTCTTCTTCTTCTTCTTCTTCTTCTTCTTCTTCTTCTTCTTCTTCTTCTTCTTCTTCTTCTTCTTCTTCTCCATCAGCAGCAGCTGCACCACCAACATCATCTTCATCATTATCACACTTCCATCAAAGTTGTGATGAAATTGTGTGCTATGATCTTCCTCCCTACGCTTTCACAAAAGTTTAACTTTCAGGGAAAGATTGACTCGGTGTCAGCTAGTATAGAGCAGATGATCAAATTATTTTTTTTTATTATTTCAAATCAATTTTAATAATGACTCTGTGTCTTTTTGCATGACTAATTTAGTCCTTTTTTTCAGCACCATAATAAAGATTTGACGATTTTTCATTTGTTCAAAACAAAAAACCTACCACCACCACCACCACCAACAACAACAACAACAACAACAACAACAAAAGATTGAAATTAAGCTATTTTCGTTTTGAAGGAGAGAAATAGTGGTCTCCAAGGAGTATTTTACCCTTGTATGGAATAATTAAAAAGCAGTTTTAAAAAATCGGACCTACTTTAGTCCTAATAGATACCTTCTTTCGGATACAAATTCATAGAATGCCAGCATCGGAAATTTGTCTAGTCTCATCACTATAATTTAAACCTATTCTTACTATTTATCACGTCATTAGATAAAGGAGAGACTTGTAATTAAAAAAAAATATCGATCTTCTTTGTTTCTCCAAAACTTTATCACGATTTTTATTTCAAAGAGAGTAAAGACATAATTTAACTGTCTGCCTACATGTCAAAATTCATGTATGATTTACCTCTGCACCGAATTTTTTCAGAAATTGCTGAGATCAGGAATTGTTAAACCTTAAATTATGTTCGACAAGTGTGGAAATAATGACAACTAAAAGTTAGCTTACAATGATATAGACCAAAAAACTAAAATTAATAACGCAGAAAGGGTCGTGATTAATATATTTCACCCCTCGACAAAATTTGGCCAATGTATTGATATATAAAATCACAAAATAATACCAGGAGATGGAGCGGTGAACGATCAGACCCTAGAGCTACAGGTTTTCACTACCAGATCTCGACAGTTGACTGCTCATGGCCTTCCTCTATACCTAGAGTTTTGGTTGGAACACAAGAAGTTTATCAAGGAATCACGTACTTTCTCCCCAAGGTATTCTAGACCTAAGCCTACTCTATATTATATTGATTTATTGTTTTCTTTACTGTCAAATGACCAGACTTTTGGTTAGTGAAGTCCTCTCAGAACATCATCGGCTCTGTGACCTGCTGTCCCGGATGTTTCAGTATGTACCGTGGTGAGGCTCTGTCAGGGATTGTCGACTCTTTCAGCCAGCCAGCTGAATCTGCTTTCCAGAGTCTCGTGATGGATCATGGTTAGACTGATTGAAATAAAATTTTTCATAGTTTGAAAGTATTGTTTGCTGTCATTTAATTCATTTAATCTAAGTGGTATAATATGTCATTTCATATCATTTCCGTTGGCATCCTCCACAGATTTCTTTTCCCAATGGAGAGATATTGGAACTAAATAGAGCTCTTTCGTGTAGAAACGAGGAAACTGGCGTTACTGTGTAAAACTTAATCGAGGGCTTATTATTATTATTATTATTATTATTATTATTATTATTATTATTATTATTAGTAGTAGTATACATATTTGGTTTTTTTTTTTTTTTTTGAAAATTGGGTTTGAACGATTGATTGCTCAATGTTAAGATTATAAATAACTCACAAGAAACAGCCTTGGGTGACGCGTAACATCAAGATGTCGACTTGATTACTGACATTACTGCTGTTGGATCATTGAAATTTGTAATGCCGACTTTCAAATCATAAAATTACCGGCCCTTCTTCTTGCATTCTGAAATTGTTAACACCATAAAATTCGAATAGTTAAATTAAAGGCTTGCAACCTCCATGATATGAGATCGAAAGAACTATTCCTTAGAAGTCACTATATGTACTTAACTACATCTACATGTCTTTCGCAAGACCAAACACTAACAATCGTTGATGATTAAAAAAGAAAGTGAAGATCTTGGGATAATAACGATTTTCTCATTAATCTGGTCTGCCTTTCTGTTCTCTCCTCGTATCTATTCACTCTCTATCTTGCTGGTGCGACAGGCGAGGACCGCTGGCTGTGTACGCTCCTGATGCGGCACGGCTGGAGGCTGGCCTACTCGTGCTCGGCGAGGAACTCCACACACTGCCCGGAGACGCTGGGCGAGTTCCTCAGACAGAGGCGGCGATGGGTTCTCTCTGAACTCTTCAACATGGCCGCCATCTTCCTGTCTGTGAGGAAACTGGTAAGGAAATACCATTATATACTCCAGGGGATATAGTGTGAAAAGGAACATTTGCGAGCAATGCCATCTGAATTTTGATTCCATGCCTTGTCTTTCCACTCACCTCGAGATTTTACTAGAAACTAGCGGATTTCGAAGACCAGTTTGACT
>JAWDGP010000891.1:57500-70000 GCA_033675545.1 Elysia crispata
GTGTGATTTGGGCCTATCTTTCTGAAAGATACAATGATATGAGTTATGAAGAGGCAGAAGGTTAAAACTCAAAAGACATACACACTCACACATAGGCCGACTCATTCCCCAAGTGTTTTGGTTCTATACATTTGAATGAGACTCTGGAACCTCTCCAGGTCGGAACTCACGGATGTTGCCAGAAACCTGAGCCAGAAGAATGTCAAGAGGACTACAGAGGTGAGGCTTTACCTTTGGATTTGCTTTGATTTTTTGCCAGTTGTGAGTGATATCAGCCAAACAAGTATCCACTACTATGTGCTTGGATTGGCATACAAACGAACGACTGAGAAAAACGGAAAGAAATGTAAAGAACAAAAGTGGTCTTGAGTTAGAAGGAAAATTTTAACATAGAAAAAAAGAAATGTGACGAAAATATGTATGAGGAAAAACCAATCTTACATTCTTATGATTACTTTGCTCTTCTTAATAATTATTTTATGTTAAAATGTGTGACTTCTTGGATTTTTCTTATTTGTGTGTGTGAGGGGGTGTTTCTATCCAAATACCAAATTGTTCCAAAACATGTAATCAAGATATTTTTTAAAAGAAAAATATTGACACATTATGAAGTAACGGCTTCCTCAATCTGTTCACCTTATCTTCAGGATTCGAATTTTATCCATTCGTCTAAGGTAATGCTGGGATGAGGCAATTTAACTTGTTGTAAAGTTCATGAAAACCAGGCTGTTCCTTTTCTTTTTTTTAATGGGGAGAGGGGAAGTGTTGACTTAAATAAACACAGGGAGGTTGCTTTAGTGACTTTATTTTTTAAGTCCTGATGTTGGGTATTACTTAAAAGTTCATCTACATTTCTTAATTTCTTCAATAAATAATTTTAAGTACCCCATTTTTTTCAAAAGAAGAAATTTCGATATTTAACACCACAGATCATGCAGTACGAGTATGCAACCTGCCCCATCTCTCCATTGTGCAGCAAGAAGAGAACGATTTCTGGACCAAGCTGTGCAAGTCACACATTGGAAATAACGTCAGTGTTCGGAAGTGTCCAATAGCCACAGCAGACGATCTACGTCGGCTTAGGAACAAAACTATGCTGCTTTTTCTTTCTGCAAATTGTTTGTGGGCTCTTGGCCTTACGGTCATGTATATCTCGGTAGGAAGTGAAATAATTTGTTATTTGTTAATGGGAGTGTTTAGTTTCTCTCTTATTCTCCAGCTAACTGGCCTTACTTGCTATAAAGTTGACTTGCTGTTGGAAAAATATTTAACTCACACTGATGCAACTTTGAGGCACACATAATTGAATTATATTTTCAGGGCGAACATTAATAGCAAAAGGTTTTGAAACGTGTAGAAAATATAACAAAAAAGTAAAAACAATTCTCCACAAAACAATAAGAACAAGCAAAGAAAAAGTGAAAAAGAACAAGGTGATAGAGACATACTCTCACAATGCATCAGATGTGTTGTAGACATTGCTAATGGGGACAGTGAGAAAAAGATACAAATCTATAAAAGGTTAGAATTGGCTGTTCTGATTAATCAACTTTACTTATATTAATGTTACCGACAACATAAAAGTTGTTTTGATTAATTTCACAATCCTAAGATAATACAGTTTAACCGTACGGTCAATGATCGATTATTGTTTCTTTACAACGTTCCTCTAACTGACTCAGATCTGCATGTAATTTTTTTTTACATGTTTACAGATTTGTTCATCACTTTTCCTTTGTTTTTTTAATTACTTGTCACCTTTTTGTAATAATCTCGAACATTACTTAGGATCACTTTGCAACGATATTAAGCCAATGAGATATTTGAACAAAGTTACGAAACTTTATGTTCATGAAAATGTTACACGAAGCAAAGATGTTAATGCCTTGTGGTTTGGCATTGCTAGTCGACTAACACGATTAAAAGAGTCGGGTTTTTTTTTATTTATTTTCTTCTTTTTATCGTGTTATACCAGTTACTGTTCTTTGTTGTTTGTTACACACTTATCGATATGCTAGATTGTAAACTAACTGGCAAATTGGTATTTTTGCTTGTTGACATATGATTTTGGGTTGCTAGCCTTTTGTGCATGCGCTTTTATTTACATTTTTCCTGTTTTTCAATTTCTGAAGTGTTTGAGAACGTTTCTTATGACATCATTTTAGCTCTCACCTCGAAGACAGAGCCATATATAAAATTAATATCTTTCAATTAAAAAAAAAATACTTCCCAAACTAAAAATGATTATTTAAGAAAAATCGCTGCACCTATAGCGTTTAACCTAGGAAGATCTTTCCTTCATCTTTTCAGGTAGTTTTACCAACGCAAGATAACTTATAATGCTCTGTTTCGTATCTACAACCGCTAGAGCCAATCAGAGAATAGAGTAATTCTGTTAACAGAAACTCTCATTATATTAAGTTCCAAGTCAGTTTTGGACACTAGAATCAAACCTGACAGCATTGTTTGGTTTCCGTTTCATATGGCGGTGGTCACAGAACTTTATATTATATCCAACTGAAGCCCCCGTCAGGTAGGACGGAACTGAAAAGATGAGGCCGTAAACTATCCTACTGACGTTGTGGAACTCGAAACTCGCGTCCAGAGCGGCTGCTCCAGTCCCCTAGCCTGCGGCGCCCCTCAACCTTGACGGCAACCACAAGCCTTTACCAACCGAAGTATTGGTGGTCGCTTGATTTTCAACTGTTTTTACACACGCACTTGCATTTTGTTGTCGGAAGTGTAACAGGATATTGAGCTTTCGGACAAGAGTCGATTGTCTCAATGGCTAGACTTGGAGCCGCTGGAAGTTAAGAAAAGTTCAAACCATGATGAACAGATAGAGCGGACTGAAGGTGAACTGGTGAGCTACATCTATTCCCGAACACAAAGTGTTATTGTCATGTTAGATAAGAACAAAATTAATCTAGTACTCTTTTCACTCGTTTAACTTCTTAAATGCAAAGTTTGAAAACGATGCTTTCAAGGCAGTGGTGAAGAGAAAAAGTGAAAGAGAAGCCCCCTGAAGAGAACAAAGCTATGTGAACAGAATTTTAAATTGTGCTCTCTCATATTTTCGACAAGGACCAAGTTTTAAGACAGCCTTGGTTGTGCGTGTTGTACCTTATGTTCTAAGAAGAAAATTAGAATCAATTCATGGGGTTCAAAATTAACTTTTACGACGTCATTAAAAGTAAGAATAAATCCGTATTTCGCCATAGGATTTTGCACTTTGTTCTCCAGATAAAGGTTTATTGTTTGATTTTTTTTAAATGTGACGGACAGACCCTGTGCATTAACAATTGATAGATATAATTATCTTATTATAATTTCGGAGAGTATTCATTTTTTTTTCATGTATAGATTAGCTTAGCGAAAATTAAAAAAAAACAAAAACCCAGAGAAGTCTTAGACAGGACCTTTAGAAGACTAAGAATTGTTTGAAATGACAGATGGTAATGATCGGATTATTTCGAAACATAACTTTCATAAAATCAAGATAATATGTCTTGTCTTAGCCACATTTGTTGCTAGCTGTCTCGACTACACTAAAGATTTCATAAGCCAGGAGAAGACAAAAAGGACATCTAGCAGTTTTTATGCTTTGGGAGATTAATACCTTTATTATCTCTGTAAAATTAAATAAAAAATTATTAAAAAAAAAAAAAAAAACGTCAGAAATTATGGTATTAAAACAAAACAAAACAAAACAAAAAAATCCATACGTCTTCACCATTTTAAGTTCTTGGAAGAGACTCCTTTGCGTTAAAGAGTTTCAAATCGGTTACAAGGAAAACATTGATCAAAATCGATTTAATGATACCTGGCAATATCTAGTAGGCCTGAATCGAAACATTTTTACGTTTCCTCAGTCTGTCTGTCTGTCTGTCTGTCTGTCTGTCTGTCTGTCTGTCTCTCTCTCTCTCTCTCTCTCTCTCTCTCTCTCTCTCTCTCTCTCTCTCTCTCTCTCTGAGTCGTGCGAATACTAATGATGGGACACATGATTTTTAAACTGTGTTTTGTGTATAATAACTGCATTCATTCCGATAAAGGCAGTAATGATTCCGACAGCATAAAACAGCAGTTTGTCTTGAGTGTCGAAAGATCGTGAGGAAAAAAACGGTCACAAGATAGCAGGAAATTTTTTTTTTTGTGCAACAGTAGGTTCTTCGCATAGTGTCTGAAGGGCTATATTTAGCTTTTGACTCATCCGAAATTCCAACAAGAGAGAGAGAGAGAGAGAGAGAGAGAGAGAGAGAGAGAGAGAGAGAGAGAGAGAGAGAGAGAGGGGGGGGGGGGAGGGAGGGTTTAGCCAGCATTATTTTTTTTTAAAGTTTTGCCTGTAGAACCCCGTGCATTCTTTTTAATTGTAAGAGAATTTAGTGACATCACTCACCTGAAATCAGTATGTAAACTATCTAAAGTTGGCACTATTTAGAAGTCTAGAATGATTCTCAATCCAAATGCTTGAATAAGAATAGTTAACTAACTTTGTAAAATTCAAACTTATTTATAGATCATTCCAAATGCTGATTACCATGTAAGTACAAATAATTCCAACTCTTGGGTGAATTCATAGCTTCCCAGGATACGTTTTGAAGAATCTTGGAATAACAGACTGTTCACGTCCAAATACAAGCCGCTTTCCGAATACCACACACACACACACACACACATACTCACACTGGAGACACACCTTAGACATCATATGTTATGACCAGGCAGAGTGGGAAATAAAGGTGTTTCTCAGAAATGCTTATCAGTAAGCCTCAAATAAAAGCAGCTGCAAACATGACTGTTGTTTGTGGGACTCGAACCCTCGACCTATGATTGCGTTACACCTATCGACTTATCACTGAAAGAAACAAAGCTTGTACAAGTGTGGATCTTTATCTACGTCTAGTTATCGCTAAACATTAGCTTTCCCGTAAGTTTTACGGTTCATTATTAAATTCAATGCTCTGCCCTTTCTTCTTAGTGGAGCTTATATTATAAGTGACAGCTTATGAAGGCCAGAGCGCTTTGTATCAGGTTGCAGTTAGTTTTCTAATTACTAATTGTGTACTCATCCTAAACGAGACAGTCTTCTTTCTCTGCACTCTGCTGAGTGAGCGAACTGCCCTCACTAATTCAGCCGCACGACGTTCCCTTGAGGCTGTCTGAAGAGGACAAGACGGCTTTAAGTGGGCCACCATGGTTTACTGTTTGTCTGGACCTACATGGCTTACTGTTTGTCGACAGCGTAAATCCGACATGCCGATTTCTATAGATCCTCTAACTTCGCTCAGAGTCATAAACAAAAACTTTTGCAGACCATGTCAACGTTGATTGTCGGGGACTCTCCACCGTAAGACTTTGGTAAACATGACTAGTTTTCTCTCTGGCTCCTCTCACTTGTTGCAAGTCTTCTAAGTTTAGGTTTCTTTGTTGAAGGCGTGAGACCGTTTTTGTTCTTTTTTTGTTTGTTTTGTATTTTTCTTTTTTCAAATGCCTGATGACTGTGTTATTCCATATTAAAATACGAACATAAAATGCTTGCCAACGTCTTGCTCTCATTCAGAGACATTTCAGATTTATGTTGCAGCAATGCCGTGCAAGGTGATCTAAGACATCAACTGATTGTTTCATCCTGCTGCGAAAATCTGTCGATACCAAACTATGAAGAAACTGGACGGAACAATAACCTTTTTAGATCCTCATTTCCTTTTTCTTTGCATTTTATTTTCCCAACGTCTTTCTTAATATCCCTTCTGTGCAATTTTGCTTCGTTAGTTTCAATTAGATATTTAAAATAGATCAAAACGCGAGCAAAACAACTAATGACCTGAGTATCTTGGTATACAGACTTTATTGTGCAGTTGTGACGGATTGATTCGATAACTGAATTTGTAATAAAAAAATTGTGTTGTGGCTGTCTGTTCAGATTTTAAACTGCTTTAAAAGTCTGTTCATGATTTATGCAGCCGTGTATTACCTACCTACGCGATAATGATAATTTTCATCATGGGTCACAATTCGCTATGGCTTGTTAAATATTGATAAGCCAAACTGCTGCCAAAAGCTCTTCCTCTTTGTATTTATGTCTACCCCTCTCTTTCAACGAAGCGAATGCCACTTTTTTTTTCTTCAATATTTCTAGTCCAGCATCTTGTAAAACTCCCATTTTGAAAGATTTGTCTCCAGAATCAGCCAGGAAAATCAACACTGTAAGAAAACTGACAGAGACACAAGAAGAATAACTGGCCTTGACTTTATTGAACAAAACGGTGACAAAGACTAATGACTTTAAAGTCTAGATCTAGATCTAAATTGCAACTGGTCCGACTCTTCGATGTTCGGCGAGTGTTGGAGGCAGGAGCACTGTGTCAATGGCGTGAATCACTCCATTCGTGATGCTGCCGTCAGCGTAGATAACATTTGCATTGTTCACCTTCACTCCTCCTGGGAAAAATGGTTTGTTTGAATTTTAGATCAATTCATGAGTTATTGGGAAGCACAACAAGGCATGATGTGTATCTTCAAGAATCATTCACGAAGAAAGGAAAATAGAGGCGTAGGCAGATAAAGACAAAGAGAGGATTGGAAAAGAGAAGAGAATCTGAAATAGAGAGAGACAGAAAGACAGACAGACAGACAGAAACAAAGAGCCAGACCAATGCAAAAGGGGCAACTGAATTATCTCACGGAGAGAGAGAGAGAAAGAAATATAGATAAATAGATAGATAGATAGAGAGAGAGAGAGAGGGAGAAAAAGAGAGAGAGACAGACAGACAGACAGACAGACAGACTGAGACAGACAGAGGAGAGAGAGAGAGAGAGAGAGAGAGAGAGAGAGAGAGAGAGAGAGAGAGAGAGAGAGAGAGAGAGAGAGAGAGAGAGAGAGAGAGAGAGAGAGAGAGAGAGAGAGTTAGAAAAGAGAAAGACGGAACGAACTATCTTCATATAGTAATAGATTAGCCATAGGGGCAGACATAGAGAAAATAAAAGTAAGAAATTAAAAAAAAAAATTTTGGACAAGGATACTTGGCTACCTGTGGAAAATCCCCGAAATATTTATAGTTCCTTTGAAGCGCTGATTATCATGTAAGAATAAATAACAGTAGTTCCCGCAAGTCAGAAACCTTTAGGAACTTTTTACACGAATTTATAGCCTTACAAAGAGCATCTAGAAAGATCTTTAAATAGATTAGAAAAGTACACAACTACTTGTTTTCTACAATTAAAATCATTTAGAAAATTCTTTGAAAAGGGCAGAGTTGAGAAATATAACTTATCGTAACTAAGCCTTTAAGTATGAAGAACAATGCAAAAATTTGCAAACTTAATTTTAATGAATGCAAAACATAAGTATTCTCAAAGTGGGATGATTATGGTATGCAGTATTTCATAAAATATCTTGCAAATTTTATATCATTTACCCCACTCTTTACAAAGGTTGATTTCCTTATGAAAAATAAGGCAAAATCGTAGAACCCTAATTTTATTTCAGAACTAATTGCTGTAATGATTTTTTCACTAGAGCCATCTTTCACAAATTTGATTTTAATATGTATATGCAAGTAGCGTCCGTTATGAAGAAGGGACTTTCAAAATCCATGTTCATAACGATCAAAAGTCACTATCTGTACTCTGGTTTCAAAGTAGATCTCAGCTACAGTGAAACTCTGCTCATGTCTCTCTCTACCGTAATCTCTAACTCAAACTTATTTAAGGCTTTCGGCACAAACATTTCCATGAACAACTTTGTCATACAATTTTTTCCTTCTTTTGGTTCGAAAATGTGCCTGCAACTAACCGATGGTTTTACGAATTAATTTTATAATTCATTCCAAGCGCACTCCACCTATACCATACGTGATTTAAAGGTCGCTGCGTGACTTTTATTAGTAAACACGTGATTTTATTCAGCGGTGAGCAAACCCACTTTCTGACACGGACAGTTGCACGGTCTGTCCCTCCACAGTCTTGACAGGGCCCTTAGAGATGCCAGCGCTGCACAGCGTGCTGGGCACCACGTGGTAAGTGAGAACCTCTGTTGAGGTAAGAAAAAAACAAACAAACACGATAACATTCAGTTGATGTGCTTTTAGTTGAGCCACCCCACCATTAGCGGCTACTTCAGTCTTTATGTGATCAAGTGACTCCATTGCCAACCCTTGAAATAATGTAAAAAAAAAAATACGACCAGGCAGGATTGAGTTGAAATAGTGAACCCCCATATCTATTCACTGATGACTTTCTAGCTGTAGAGCTAGCTGTGTAGAATAATCTCCAAATTAACTCAGATAAGCTATTGGCGTTACTAGTACTACCAAACTGTAGACAAACAGTTGGAGAGAGATACGCCTTTTTTGTAACATTGTTTTTGAGATCTTAGTTTGTCTTGCCTCTCTATCTAACTAGGTCTATAAAGTTAAAATTTAAAATCCATGCAAAATTGCGACGCACATTTAAGATGGTCCATAACATTATTAAAAACACTGAAACACTGAAACCATCCACGCTTTCTTATTGTGAAATGAGAAAATGCAACTATTCATCTCACATTTAATGACACTCTAGCTAGAGCAACAATGTTTGTGTTAAATCTCCTAGATAATTCTGCATCCACTGAACCAACGTAAAGTAAGATACCATAACTAGGCCTCAACGATGAAAGTAATCTAGCAGTAGGGCTTAGCACTTTCGTACTCGTATTTCACAATAAAATAAGAAAAAAAAATTAACTCAGAATCTGATTCTTTTCCAACGGAAGAACAATATTATGGAATAAATCAACATCGATAAGTTCAACTTCTTAAGGTTATTTCTATTTGGATTCAAGATCCAGAATCTAAATCTAAATCTAATTTTGAGAAGGGCTCTTCACTGTCATCATGTTACAAGCAGATGTGCAGAGAATGATAAAGAAAAATATACTGGATGAAGTTAGTAGCTTGGTTCACTCTAAATTTTGAACAGTAGATTGAGATGCAGGGGGGTGAGAACTGGAAGATAAATAAGAGAAGAGCAGGATGAAAAGAAAATCAGAAACAGAAATAAATATTTTTTAAAAGATAAAGATCGGAAAGCACACAAAAAAAGGAAAACAAAAGCTATAGAGTTTATGATCATCATGATTTTCATCATTCCCAGATCATGATGTTTTGGATATGTCCATTAATCTGCCGTACTCGTAAGCAACTTCTTGTCCTTGAGGAGTTTATCAAGTAAAGCTTGGGGTACTTTGGCAATGGCGTCATTGGTTGGGGCAAAGATAGTGAAGTGGTCTCCTCCGGCCAAAGTTTGGGTCAATCCAGCCAGCTTCACGAGTTTGACCAACGTTTGGAACTTGGGACAGGCTGCGAGGGAGACCACAGCGTTGCCGGCAGGCGGGATCATCACACCCTGCAGGACGTGGATGAGACCGTTGGACGCCTGCTTGTCTACGCGCTCCAACTCTATGGGAGCACACTGCGCAGTGATCTGGAAGAGAAAAGATTTCTGGGTAGAACTATTTTTTTGTTTATTGGAGTTTTCTTTCTCGTTGTAACGAGCCTTCTGGTCTATCGTTACAAATAGATTGGTGTCAGCAAAAAAACAATCACAAGAGGCGGAAGGGATTTTAACCCCACACACACACACACACACGCACACACACACAGACACAAAAAACCTCATTATCTCTTCCTCTCTCCATATGTCTTTGTATGTATGTTGCATGTCTATTCAACTATTTCTCCCCTTCGACTCCCTCTCTCTCTCTCTCTCTCTCTCTCTCTCTCTCTCTCTCTCTCTCTCTCTCTCTCTCTCTCTCTCTCTCTCTCTGCCTGTCTATTTCTCTGTCTCTCTCTCACACACACACACTAACACGCACATACATAACTAAACATGCCTAATTAAACAACTATCCTTTTCTGTAGTCTTCAAACTACATGTTAACCTATCTATAAATTTTACCAACCTAATTACCTTTTCTTTTCCACCTTTCTCTCTATCTCCTACCAATTTCAATTCAAGACCATGGAATCAAAACAAAATTCAATTTTATTTCATTTATCATTTCGTCTTTTTATCTTTTAACTAGTCCATCCATGTTCCAACTACCAGAAACTCACCATTTTCCTATCAGTGGGTATCTTGTTATAAATATTGACCCTAACTTTCGGACCTTGAACTGTCGGCACCAACAAATCATTCTTCAGATCCTTAGCATTGAGCAAACCAGGCAAAACGTGGTACTTGAGAAATTCCACCAAAACCGTCTTATTGGAGACAGCCTTTTTTGCCCAATCTGGCAGCTTTCTGAAGGCTTCATCATTTGGCCCGAAGAGGGTGAATGGTCCTGGCAAGAAAAAAAAATGGACAGAGAAAACTTAGTTCGGTTAAAACAGTACTTATCATACAAGTAAGGTGTGCTGATCTTTGCCACTTCAAGGGACTTTTATCACTCAATGAGTTTGGCTACTGTAGTCTTTAACACTATTTCTGGACAAAATATATAAAACAATGATTATAAGTTGAATCTAATATTTTTTATGAATTGTAAACTGTCTTACTTATCAAATGTGTTTTACTGTTTCGTTCATTCCTTGGTAAACCAAACATCAGAGACAATTATTTTCATGCTTATCTTAAGTTGAAAAAGAAAACCAGAAAACAAGAGGTTATTTTTCAATGCTCTTTATGTAATCATAGTCAAGACTGACCAACTCATTGGAAATTTTGTTTTCCAGTTCTTTGCCAACTGCTTACCGTTTCCAATGTGATTGGGAATGTTCAACCTAGTTGTGATTCTTTTTAAACTAACAGCTACAAGGTTTTACATGCACGTTGCTATTAATCCATCTTCGTGTTTTTCAAACCTCATCAGCTTTCGTTTTATCGCCGGTGTAGGCCTATAGATTCTTTCCTACCATACCGCTGTAGGCCTATAGATTCTTTCCTGCCAAACCGTTGTAGGCCTATAGATTATTTCCTACGATACCGTTGTAGGCCTACAGATTCTTTCCTGCCATACCGGTGTAGGCCTATAGATTCTTTCCTACCATACCGCTGTAGGCCTATAGATTCTTTCCTGCCATACCGTTGTAGGCCTATAGATTATTTCCTACGATACCGTTGTAGGCCTACAGATTCTTTCCTGCCATACCGTTGTAGGCCTATAGATTCTTTCCTACCATACTGTTGTAGGCCTATAGATTCTTTCCTACCATACCGGTGTAGGCCTATAGATGCTTTCCTACCATACCGGTGTAGGCCTATAGATGCTTTCCTGCCATACCGTTGTAGGCCTATAGATGCTTTCCTACCATACCGGTGTAGGCCTATAGATGCTTTCCTGCCATACCGTTGTAGGCCTATAGATGCTTTCCTGCCATACCGGTGTAGGCCTATAGATGCTTTCCTACCATACCGGTGTAGGCCTATAGATGCTTTCCTGCCATACCGTTGTAGGCCTATAGATTCTTTCCTACCATACCGTTGTAGGCCTATAGATTCTTTCCTGCCATACCGTTGTAGGCCTACAGATTCTTTCCTGCCATACCGTTGTAGGCCTATAGATTCTTTCCTACCATACCGTTGTAGGCCTATAAATTCTTTCCTACCATACTCTTGGTAAAACATATTTACGAAGTTCGCGGTGTGATTGATTCAATAAATTAAAGTCTCAAACTGATTCTTCCTTCCAACTCTTGACTAGTAAACCAGGCGGCAGAGAAACTTGATCTTTGTAGGCAAGAGGTAAACAATGTTTACTAAAATAAACTCTTCCCGACTCTAAGAAACCTCGCAGGACAACAAAATTTGGCCTCGATCATTTTTTCGGCACAGCGAAGTTCAAGTAAGGAGCTTGAGACTTATCTTTCTCATTTCCCAACTACCTCTTCCCCCCCCCCCTTTTCCTTTCTCTCTCTCTCTCTCTCTCTCTCTCTCTCTCTCTCTCTCTCTCTCTCTCTCTCTCTCTCTCTCTTTCTCTCTCTCTCTCACTCTCTCTCTCCCCCTGTATTTCTTGTAGTGACTCACTAAATCTAACACAGGCCTATTGCAAGGTTATTATTTTTTTTCTTTAGAACTGTTTTGCCAACCCATTTCATTAGAAACCAGCCACGAGAACCCTATTTTTCTTTTTAGGCTTTCACTACAGTAAACATGAGATATTTTTCCCGCAAGTCTCAGATTTCAAGTGTTTCCCTGACCACTAACCTTTGCCCTCCAGAGTTTTGTTGAGGCCAGCTATAGTGAGCAAGTGCTCCAGGGCTACGAGGCCGAGGCGACGAACCGTCTCAGGGATAGGAACTAGCGCATCGGCCTCATTGAGCATGCGCACAGCCAAGCTGTCTTTAGCTTTTTCAATCTCCATGGTCATCTGGATGAAAGTAAAAGGGTAAGAATAAGGCTGGTCGCTTGAGTCCTGGCGCATGTGTGCGCGGGATGGACGAATGCCCCAGGGAAAAAAAAACATTCACGGAACAAATAGGCAAGATTAGTACATCAATTAACAGTCACACAGCAAGAAG